>CALYLW010002328.1:10000-54946 GCA_944989445.1 Ampullaceana balthica | reverse complement strand
GTGGCAGCGGTGGGATTTGACCTTACAACGCCTCCGAAGAGAAGATAGTAGCCTTACTTACAACGTCTCGAGGATAATTGAAGGATTATAATTGTTCACGTTCCGGATAGAAGGCATTTTTTTGTGTGGTAAACTATTCGGCATATAAGAACAATGATGGCGCTGCTGGAAGATGTTTTTGACAAACTTATCGCCTATGATGGATCATCGCCGTGGCAAATGTATATTTTTGAGTTCGAATCGGTGGCCAAAGAGTTGCAGTGGAGTGAAGAAGACAAACTTCATTACCTAATAATTGCATTAGAGGATGAGGCGGCAGAGTATGCCTGTTGTTGCTTAAATGAAGAGGCAAGAGACAATTACGAGACACTACAAGGTGCCATGGCGTCGAGGTTTAATGACTCTAACTTTCCGGCCCACATGACAAGAGAGGAGAACAAGCCAGCGACTCCGAGAGTTGAAGAATCGAGCCGTGAGAAGATAGCAGAAGAGAGCCGGGAGGAGATAGCAGAAGAGAGCGGGAGATACCAGAAGAGAGCCAGGAGGAGATAGCAGAAGTGAGCCGGGAGGAGATAGCAGTAGAGAGCCAGGAGGCGATAGCAGAAGAGAGCCGGGAGGAGATAGCAGAGAGCCGGGGGAGATAAAGAAGAGAGCCGGGAGGAGATAGAAGAAGAGCCTCCGAGAGTTGAAGAATCGAGACGGGAGGGTGAGATTCCAATAACCACAACCAATGTCCAGTTACCAACTGCAACAATGGTAACTCAACGTGCCGTAACACCACTTGCCATTTCGCCTGATATGTCAACTTCATGTCCCACTGGCTTCGCTAAAAGCCATGTGGAGACGACTGGGGTCACAAGGGAAGCCATACAAGTGCCGGGTCATGATCAAACGTCTTGCTTGAGTGATCAGACGATTGAGAAAAGACAGTGTTTCCATTGTGACGGGATTGGGCACCTTGCTCGTAACTGTTTTGTTGGAGAATTGGGAAGAAAATCACCCAGACAGCTACAGCTAAACAGCGGTGTTCATTCTAATTCTGTGGATTTATTAGTTAGTGTGTCTAGTGGTACAGCAGTGACTGTGAATTCGGAGGACAAGGTAGGTGAAATTTCACCACAGTGGCCAACATTTCAGCAGCGGCCACTTGAGAATCTACAGACCCAATTCGGGCCAACTCCTCAAATTGTTTGGGTGAGTAACGTAAATTTAGAAACTTGTGGTGATTCTTTTAATGAGAGGAACAGGGGCCATTCCCTAATTTTTCCCCACGTGGGAGAAAATCCGGCGACATGGAACAAACGACCAGGCTACAGTAAAGGCCAAATGACACGGGTCACTTCGGGGCAGAACACCCTAGTACTCTGTCTGTCACCGCAGACAAAGATAAGAAAAGTGGACAATACGTTGGGCAACTCGCCTGCGCCGCCGAATCGTCCAGCTGTCAAATACAAAAGAGGGACAATCCAAAAGAAGCGAAAGAATGGTGACGGCATTTCATCAGCAGAGAACCGCTCAATTCATTTGGGGAACAAGGTCCTGCTGTCCGACTTTGTAACGCATAAAAAAAAACATTATACGAGAACATTTATTGAGACTCCTTGTCTACCAGAAGTCTACATGGGCCTGGGCAGGCAGTCAGCGGGCTATGGCTGCTTAAGTTAAACTGAATTTGATTGGTTGTTTTTCTGTTTATAAAGATTTTCGTAATGTAATTCTTCTTTTGTAGTATGTAACATGCTGGTGTTTAAACATGCTGTGGTTCAATTTTTTTGTTTTGCATGTCGATTTTTAAATTTTATTATGATGAATTAAGGGCGTACAACATTGTTATAATTTGTTCATTTGTTGTGTATGTCAATTTATAAACGTATTATGAGCAGGTGGATGTTTTCAACTACTGATGACGTACGGGTGTACACGTGTTATAGAAACATTTTTTTGTGTGTGATTCATTACTCGTGTGTGAATTTTTAATGTGTTATGAGCAGGTTATGCAGCTTGTAACATTCTTACAATCTGATGAATTAGGTGCTTACATTGACCTACTTGTGTTTTGGTAGCATTGCTCCTTGAAACTATTTTGGAATTATGTTTATGATGCATAAATTTATTTTAACGGAAGATGACTATGATTTCTTACTATGTTTAGACTGAAGATGATATGCTTAATCAATTCCTTACCATATATTAGTTTCATAATCATTTGTTTTATACTATATTGACATTACACATTGATTTTTTTTTCTCTTTCATATTTTCCTAACTATGGTTACAGTCTTCAATGCTTATGGATTAACTGCTTACTGTTACAATGTAGCCTTGTTTTAATTAATGGTAGTTGTGTGATGAGAGGTTAATCTGGCCAGGTATCAGACACAAATTTGGACAAACTGATTACATCACCCACTAGATTTGAGACAGACGTGGAAGAGGGTTTAGACATAGAAGAGCAGGTGTAGGATAATAAAAGTGTTCGAGAATCATTGGGTAAGAGTTCAGTATTGTTGTGGGGGCGGTACTCACAATTTAGCGTTCATTGTTAATGCGTCTTAAGTTGAATAGTTGCTGAGAGTTCTTAGTCACATCAAGCCATTTGAAGACAATTAAACACATAACGCGGAGATGTTAACGAAATGGCGGGACTACAATATGATTTTTGTTGAAACTATGAAAGGTGTATAGTATCGGAGGCCCAGGGGTTGAAATAATTGATAACCTATAGGTTATTAATATGTTTGAGAGGGAGCGGACTGGTGGGTAGTGCGACTTGCCTGGAGTGTCAATGATGTTCGCTCAGGAGCACAATTACGCGGAAATGAAGTATTACCGGCCTCTCACTTCCCCCCGCCCCACCCCCAGGACGGGATGTTGGGTGGTCAAGATGCGCATAAATACGTCTCAATGATTTCAAGTCGGGACTGGACGTGGGAAAACGCCTATGCGCTCACGCCCGGCGACCACGCCGATGTATCAAATGAACTCTGAATGGACCACGAGAACTAGGAATACACCTAACACGATCTCAACGTCTGGTTGCTTTGGATGCAGGCTATTAAAGGGGCGTTGGTTGTAAGGAAAGCCACCAGTTAGTTATCATTGTGACTGTAACGAAAGGTCACTGGGGGGCGGGGGGGAGGGGAGCGGATAAAAACACGGGAAAGACTATCGTGGGGGGAAATTAAGGGTCGAAGTGTTAATAGAATAAGACATTGACACCTCGAGCGGGAAAACCGAGGATATAAGGGAGATTTATAAGAGTGTTTAGGGAGAACAACCCACCCCGGGGTAATGAGAGCAGGGTTAGGACAATGTAGAGACGCCAGGACCTGAAGTTAACCCACGCAACAGAGGAAACGACAGGCAGTGAGAAGAGGTGCTGCAGAGAGAGAGAGCGAGAGGCAATTGTAATATCCAGAAATTATACCATAATAAAGAGAAGCTGTTAGGGCATTAAAGCTGCCATTGTGATAAGTACAGAGATGAAGAGTCAGTAGTACAGACGGAAATCACCTATGACCCGCTCGTAAGCCGACCCCCCAACATTTCCCCCCCAGCTCTTGTCCAAAAAAGGTCGGCTTTAGAACGAGTATATACAGTAGTGGCCATGCCAACCAGGCCACAGGCCCCAGGTGATTTTTGTGGCGTAGGGGGGGGGGCTGTCTGGCCGACACTTCAAGGCATCGCTGATAGTCGTTGTGTCAGATTGTCTTTAACTGCAGCCTGTGTGTGGTCTGGAGTGGGCGGGGTCACAATCCGAACAGCAACGTTACAAAACCGATCATTAAACAAAACCCTGGCGCTGAAAAGTGTTGACCTATATATTTATATCATTTAGAGTCGACATTTTTAAGATACAGCTGCGGCTTTACTGTTTGCATGTTGTAAAAGATAAGTCTGTTTTTTCCATCAAGTTAATGAAAGGGCGTGGGTTAACTGCGTTATCAGTCGCACATTATTCTGGAATAATCCAGATTACCAATCGTAGGAGAACAATTTTGAACATCAGTCGGAACCTTATCCTATAAGAAGCTTGGGTATCAGTCACACACTATCCCCTAACAATGTCGGATATATGTCGGCACATTATCCTAGAGCAGTGACGGCGAACCTTTTTTTGGCCGCGTGCCCAAAATTCAATTTAAACCTACTTATATATATTATATAGCAAAATGCCAACACAAAGTGCCAGCAAAGTGGTTTGATTAATGAAGTAATATTTTAGTTGCGTGCCGGCTGATGAGGCTCTGCGTGCCGGCTGATGAGGCTCTGCGTGCTGTCTGTGGCACGCGGGGAATAGGTTCGCCATCACTGTCCTAGAACATGGATCACCAAGTTACGGCCCGCGGGTCGCATCCGGCCCACGACGCCATTTCATATGGCCCGCCAACGGTACTTGATTGATTGGTTATTTCTTAATTTGATAGAGCAAAAGGTCTACAAGAAATTTTCAAAAATTTTAAATAGTTAAATTTAGTAAACTAGATCATCATACGAGCGAGAAATCCCGGCCGTTTTGTGTCTAAAATGTACTATTTTAACCACGTTTTATTAACTCGCTTTCGTTCCTGTGGCATTGTTGGTTTGTTGGTTTGTCCAAGATTTTTTTCAAATCTGCCAACGTAAAATTGAACCACTTTTGATGGTCCTAGAGATCTGAAAATTTTACCACATATAGATCTTGGATGACAATGCATTGTATCAAAATTTCAGATCGATCGAATGTACCGTTATTAAATTATTGAACTTTTTAGTTTATCTATAGTCTATATATCTAATATATAAAGCTCAGTTGGTGTTTGTATGTTTGTATGTTTGTATGTTTTTATGTTTGTATGTTTCACTTTTCGACTTTCTGTTAGACAATCACGGAAAAACCAAATGACGGACGGGGACCAAATTTGGCAGGACGGTTCCTTTTACCCTGAAGGTGGTTTTAAGTTAGTTTTTGTAATTGTCCCTTTTGCCCGAATGCCGTAAATTAAATAATCAGAAAATGCAGAGACAAAGAATAAAAAATTTAACCTCATTTCTGTATTGAAAAAATTTACGCGGACGTTCAAATGCCGTTCAAAGCGAGTTACTTTTGGTGACGTTTTTTTCCCCAATACTTTATTTTCAGCGCTGCGCATTCAAAATATATTATAATGTCTAATTACGGTGCGCACATTTTCGTGTACGCTTCATAATTTGAGCTGTGTAGCACAAAGAATTGTCATTTTCTTTACTGTTACTTTCTATATATTAGATAGACACGTAAACATATTTAATTACAACTGCCACACGATGCATTAGATTTAATTGTTTACACGTTTAAATTTAATTGTAAATTTGTTTTAATTATTTTCTGTTCCATAACTCGACATTTAATAAAAACCTATTTATGTAATAATTGTGTCAGTATTTTTTTCAAACTATTTAAACTTAGGCTACCGGACCTATTAACATAAGTAGATTAAACTAAATAAAGTGATCCTGAAAACGCTTAATTATTTTGTATTGCGAATTGAATATGTTATGTTCATTCCTTTGATGATGGATTAACATAGGCCATTTTTAAAATCAATTATTGTCATGGTTTCACATGCGTTTGTAACATAAAATTGATTTGTTTTTTTTTGTTTTTTAAATTAGGAATATAGCCTAATTTCTTTATTTATCTTTATTATCTTTATCTCATAGACGCTGTTGCAAATATTGTATACATTACAATTGTGTTACGATGCAGTGTCGTAAATATATAAGAGCTTTTTTAGTGACGACAGGGGCATAGATCTTTTGGAAAATGTCAACAAAGCAGTGGCCTTTCTTTAATGGATACAAACAAAAAAACATAAAAATATCAACTGAGCTTTATATACTACATATGCGTTTAAATTATTTTAATTTTAATTATTTTCACGATGCATTGTATTAATATTTTACATGCAATGAATAAAATTGGGATTTTAAAAAATTTAATTCATAACTCGACATTTAATTAAAAAACTTAGATGTAGCGAGTTTATTTTATGTTGAAAGTTATGGCCTATGTCAAATAAACTTAAACTTTACAACAGTTTACTTAAGCTTTATATACACTATACATTATAAACTTTCGATACAGAATTTATTAACAAAACTTGACTAAATTTAATGAAGTGATCCTGAAAACGCTTAATTAATATGAATTGCGAATTGAATATGTTTTTATGTTCATTCCTTTGTATTCAGAATAGCATAGGACAGTTCTAAAATTACCTTTTAATCGTTTTTAAGATGCACTTATTAATAGACGGTTGAATTTTTTTTTCATCAGATATAAAATCTGGTGTGTGTGTGTGTGTGCATTGAATATAATTTACAAAATATGATGCCTTATCCGAAATAGGGGACACAAAAAAAATGATTCCTTTTTGAAATTATACACATTGCTTATAAATATAAATCGTAAAATATAGAGACATACAAAATTTTAAATATTATTTCCCTGTGAAGACAATTATGAATACGTCAAAAGGAGGAGTTATTTTTGTCCAGTACATTTACTTTATAACAAGACTTTATTTTATGCGGCAAGCTTTCTATATTGTCTAAATATGGTGTGCACATTTTTTTATATCATTTTAATACGAACGTTTTTAAAAAAAATTATTTTAGAAAGTACAATTATAATTTTGTTTATTTGCGCCATGAGTCACTTAGCTTTTGCCTGTTAAAGGGATAGTGCCACGTGTTCTTTATCTCATAGACGTGGTTACAAATATTATATAACTTACAATTGTGATACGATGCAGTTTCGTAAATATATATTAAATTTTTGAGTGACAAGGGTGATAGAGCTCTTTCGGAAAACCTGTAAGTTATGTTAATTTTGTACAAGTGGGAATGAAATTGTAAATTTAGTTATTATGGTCGGCAAGAATCATTATTTAATAAATCATATCTTTTAAATAGTAAGGTTATGTTAAAAGGCACTGCATTAAGTGAAAACAACGCACGCGGTAAAATGGCATATCCGTGTTTCTCATAAGATTTTAACTAAATAGATGAACCTTAAATTTATCTTGGCAAATAAAAATTGTAATAACCAGCAACTAATACTTGGATTAATACTTGGCAGGTGTTTTTTAATAAAAATTTAAGATTTCTAATTTAGAAGGCAAAAGAGAGATCTGTAAGCGAGAGTATGAGTGAGCTGCATATGTTAAACCCCATAAGCGCCCGCCCCACGTTTTTAGTCATATTAAATGACAGTACTTGAACTTATAAGTTTTAAATTATTTTCTTCTTTTTAGTCCGCTTATAAAAACGTGGTTTTTAAAAAAAATATTTTAACTTCTATTTTTAATAAATATTTCTCTAGAAATTTGAAAAAAAGATTTCTCCAGGATTTGGAACAAATATTTCTCCAGGAGTTGGACCATACATATTTATCCAAAAGTTGGAACATAAAGATTTCTCCAGGGGTTGGAATATAAAGATTTCTCCAGGTGATGGAACATAAAAATCTCTCCCGAATCTCAAACTTGAAATTTCCTGATATTTTACGGCTCTCAGCTCCTGTGTGTAAAACGTGCGGAGGTCGACCGACCAAGGTCAGAGTGCTTTGACCTACCCCGCATGCCTGCATAAATTAAGACCACGTCACCTCGGCACGTAGCCCTTCAATTGTTGAGATGCGTCACGTGTTAATGATGATGGACGCTCTGTGCTTGTCAACTTACAGGTTAAGAAAAGATGTTAATTTTGTTTTTACAAGTCGGGGAATGGGTGGTGGTGGTGGGGACGTTATAGTATAGGGATTCAAAGTAAGTTATGGACATGCACACGGGAGCACTCACTACATGTCTGTAAGTTATAGACATGCATACGGGAGCACTCACTACATGTCAGTAAGTTATAGACATGCACACGGGAGCACTCACTACATGTCAGTAAGTTATAGACATGCACACGGAAGCACTCACTACATGTCAGTAAGTTATAGACATGCACACGGGAGCACTCACTACATGTCTGTAAGTTATAGACATGCACACGGGAGCACTCACTACATGTCAGTAAGTTATAGACATGCACACGGGAGCACTCACTACATGTCAGTAAGTTATAGACATGCACACGGAAGCACTCACTACATGTCAGTAAGTTATAGACATTCACACGGGAGCACTCACTACATGTCAGTAAGTTATAGACATGCACACGGAAGCACTCACTACATGTCAGTAAGTTATAGACATGCACACGGGAGCACTCACTACATGTCTGTAAGTTATAGACATGCACACGGGAGCACTCACTGCATGTCAGTAAGTTATAGACATGCCCACGGAAGCACTCACTACATGTCAGTAAGTTATAGACATGCACACGGGAGCACTCACTACATGTCTGTAAGTTATAGACATGCACACGGGAGCACTCACTACATGTCAGTAAGTTATAGACATGCACACGGGAGCACTCACTACATGCCAGTAAGTTATAGACATGCATACGGGAGCACTCACTACATGTCTGTAAGTTATAGACATGCACACTGGAGCAATCATTATATGTCTGTTTGCTATATATATGTATGTATGTTATAGACATGCACACAGGAGCACTCACTTTATGTCTGTAAGTTATAGACATGCACAAGGCAGCACCCATCTTTCTTCTTTTCGTTTCTGTTATTTTTATCTTCACTTAATTATTATTTGTCAATGATATACAATGTAAATTTAATTTTAATACTTGTGTTAACTTATTTGAACCTATGAAGGCATTAGCCGAAACGTCTACTTGTGTATATTTGTCTATATTTGTCTATATTTGTCCTTCTTCCCGTCCGGAATTCGGGCGTGGAATGGGTTGCCTGAAGAATCCAGGAAAACCAACACTTTATCAACATTTAAATCTCTAATAAAAATGCAGGACTAAACACAAACTATAGATAAGCGTAGGGCGCAATAATCTTCTGTATAGAAGGAGCGTCTGTAAACAGATAAGATAAGATAAGATAAGCTTTAATTTATTGTTTTGATCAAACAACTTGTATTTTATTTAAAAGCTTTATTGAAGTCCTATTCTAAATGATATATATATATATATATATATATATATATATATATATATATATATATATATATATATATATATATATATATATATATATATATATATATTATATATATATATAAATATATATATATATATATATATATATATATATATATATATATATATATATATACTAGTAGACCCGTCGTGCGTTGCAAGGATCAAAGTAAAAAGGAATAAATTTAAAGAAACCAATGAGTGGTATGTTTAAAAAAAATTCTGAAGAAATCTTCGTGGAAGTGTGAAAAAAAACACCAAGTTTCATAGCAAACGGGTAAATAAATTAATAATTAAATAGCGTACAAAAGAAGAAACGTTATTAAGGGCCCCGGTCCCAAAATGAGTGATATTATAGTTTTTTTTATTGCCATTGTACTCATTTCTTAAACGTTTAAGATTTTATTCACTATTCACTCATTAAAAATCTTGACAAATAATGACACATGTATCCATTATTATACAAATTAAAATTAACAGGTGTTTTGAACTTTATATCTTGCCCAGAATGGGCCCTGGGGCCCTTAATGTTGTTTTTATCTATTGTACTCAATATATATTCCTCAATATCGTGTAAAATTGAATAGGGAATACAATGATTAAAGTTCAGTAAAAAGACTTTTTCGAAGGAATGGAAATTAAGAGTTCAGTGCCCTATAGTAATATTGGCTCTTAAGTTTTTATATTCTAAGTTTTGTCAAAATCCAGTTTTTTTCTCAATATCTGACTCTTAAACTACTTTTTATATACCTACAATAGGGGGGAAATAGCATTAAGGGGTCCTGGCCCATTCGATGCAAGAGGTCAATTTCAAAAACATGTTCATTTTAGTTCCTTTTTATTGTGGCTATATTTCTCAAGCTCTTTAAAAAGTAATAGGAAAAATATCTTAAACATATACGAAAAAAGATATGAAGATATTGGCATTAGAAGTGCAGTGTCTATAGTATTTTAATATAGGCTACCAAGTTTTTGTGTGCAAAGTTTGGTGAAGATCTATTCATTTACTAAGTAGCTAACGTAGAAACTATTTTTTATATAGCTCATATAAGATAAAAACGACATTAAGGGTCCCAGGGCCCATTCTGGGCAAGATATAAAGTTCAAAACATCTGTTCATTTCAATTAGTGTAATAATTGATACATGTGTCATAATTTGTCAAGATTGTTAATGACTGAATGGTGAATATAATCTTAAACGCTTAAAAAATGTAGTCATTAACAATCTTGACAAATAATGAGACATGTATCCATTATTATACAAATTGAAATTAACAGGTGTTTTGAACTTTATATCTTGCCTAGAATGGGCCCTGGGGCCCTTAATGTTGTTTTTATCTATTGTACTCAATATATATTCCTCAATATCGTGTAAAATTGAATAGGGAATACAATGATTAAAGTTCAGTAAAAAGACTTTTTCGAAGGAATGGAAATTAAGAGTTCAGTGCCCTATAGTAATATAGGCTCTTAAGTTTTTATATTCTAAGTTTTGTCAAAATCCAGTTTTTTTCTCAATATCTGACTCTTAAACTACTTTTTATATACCTACAATAGGGGGAAAATAGCATTAAGGGGCCCTGGCCCATTCGGTGCAAGAGGTCAATTTCAAAAACCTGTTCATTTTAGTTCCTTTTTATTGTGGCTATATTTCTCAAGCTCTTTAAAAAGTAAATAGCAAAAATATCTTAAACATATTCGAAAAAAGATATTTGGGGCCCTGGCCACGAAGATATTGGCATTAGAAGTGCAGTGACTATAGTATTTTAATATAGGCTACCAAGTATTTGTGTGCAAAGTTTGGTGAAGATCTATTCATTTACTAAGTAGCTAACGTAGAAACTATTTTTTATATAGCTCATATAAGATAAAAACGACATTAAGGGTCCCAGGGCCCATTCTGGGCAAGATATAAAGTTCAAAACATCTGTTCTTTTCAATTAGTATAATAATTGATACATGTGTCATAATTTGTCAAGATTCTTAATGACTGAATGGTGAATACAATCTTAAACGCTTAAAAAATGTGAATTTTTGAGCCCCCAGCCCCAAAGGAATGAATATTAGCAGTTTAGTGCCCTATATTATTTTAATATTGGCTATCAAGTTGTCATATACACATTTTGGTTAAGATCCAATAATTTACACAGTAGCTAAAGCTTAAACTAATTTTTATATAACTCGTATAAGCAAAACATGACGATATGGGCCCCCGGCGCCCCATGAGTGTTAAATTTTGCAAAAAAGTGATGGTTACCATCCCGGGAGCATACTCAACAGTCTTGAAAAGTTTCATGACGATCGGGTGAATGGTTTAGACAGCTATAAAGGACATTTATACACACACAAACATATTTAAGTATTTATATATATATATATACTTGAAAAATACCCGCACTTTGTAGCGGGAGTGTGCTGACCCTTTATCCAAGTATTAGGTGTTGGTTATTACAATTTTTATTTGCCAAGTTAAATTTCAGATTCAACTATTTAGTTAAAATCTTATGAGAAACAGAGATATGCCATTTTACCGCGTGAGTTGTTTTCACTTAATGCAGTGCCTTTTAACATAACCTTACTATTCAAAAGATATGACTTATTAAATAATGATTCTTGCCGACCATTATAACTAAATTTACAATTTCATTCCCACCTGTACAAAATTAACATAACTTATATGTTTTCCGAAAGAGCTCTACCACCCTCGTCACTCAAAAATTTAATATATAATTACGAAACTGCATCGTATCACAATTGTAAGTTATATAATATTTGTAACCACGTCTATGAGATAAAGAACATGTGGCACTATCCCTTTAAAAGGCAAAAGCTAATTGACTCATAGCGCAAATAAACAAAATTATAAATGTACTTTCTAAAATACTATTTTTAAAAAAAACGGTCGCATTAAAATGATATAAAAAATGTGCACACCATATTTAGACATAAAGAAAGCTGGCCGCATAAAATAAAGTCTTGTTATAAAGTAAATGTACTGGACCAAAATAACTCTTCATTGCGACATATCCATCATTGTCTAAACAGGGAAATAATATTTAACATTTTTACGATTTATATTTACGGTTTATAAGCAATGTGTATAATTTCAAAAAGGAATCTTTTTTTTTGTTCCCTATTTCGGATAAGGCATCACATTTTGTAAATTATATTCAATGCACACACACACACCAGATTTTATATCTGAAAAAAAAATACATTAAAAAAGAAGATTCAACCGTCTGTTACTATGTGCATCTTAAAAATAATTAAAAGGCAATTTTAGAAATGTCCTATGCTATTCTGAATACAGAGGCATGAACATAAAAACATATTCAATTCGCAATTCATATTAATTAAGCGTTTTCAGGATCACTTCATTAAATTTAGTCAACTTTTGTTAATACGTTCGGTAGTGAAAGTTTATAATGTATAGTGTATATAAAGCTTAAGTAAACAGTTTTAAAGTGTACGTTTATTTGACATAGGCCATCACCTTCAACATAAAATAAACTCGCTACATCTATGGTTTTAAATTAAATGTCGAGTTATGAATTAAATTTTAAAAAATCCCAATTTTATTCATTGCATGTAAAATATTAATACAATGCATCGTGAAAATAATTGAAATAAAATAATTTAAACGCATATGTAATATATAAAGCTCAGTTGATATTTTTATGTTTGTTTGTTTGTATCCATTAAAAAAAGGCCACTGCTTTGTTGACATTTGTCCAAAAGATCTCTGCCACTGTCGTCACTAAAAAAGCTCTTATATATTTACGACACTGCAATGTAACACAATTGTAATTAATACAATATTTGCAACAGCGTCTATGAGATAAAGATAATAAAGATAAATAAAAAAAATTAGGCTATACTCCTAATTTTAAAAAAACAAAAAAAAACAAATCAATTTTATGTTAAAAATGCATGTGAAACCATCACAATACTCGATTTTAAAAATGGACTATGTTAATTCATCATCAAAGGAATGGACATAACATATTCAATTCGCAATACAAAATAATTAAGCGTTTTCAGGATCACTTTATTTAGTTTAATCTACTTATGTTAATAAGTCGGTAGCCTAAGTTTAAATAGTATGAGTGTATAGGTTATGTAAAAGACAACAGCTTATGTAAAAGACAAACAAAATATAAATGTTATATTAATAGGACACAGCTAAATTTAAGATGCGTACACGAAAATGTGCGCACAGTAATCAGGCGATAAAAGATTTTAAAACGTGCACCGCTAAAAATGAAGCCTTGAAAAAAATACTGACACAATTATTACATAATTAGGTTTTTCATTAAATGTCGAGTTATGGAACAGAAAATAATTAAAACAAATTCGCAATTAAATTTAAACGTGTAAACAATTAAATCTTATGCATCGTAGGGCAGTTGTAATTAAATATGTTTACGTGTCTATCTAATATATAGAAAGTAACAGTAAAGAAAACGACAATTATTTGTACTACACAGCTCAAATTATGAAGCGTACACGAAAATGTGCGCACCGTAATTAGACATTATAATATTTTTTCAAATGCGCACGGCTGAAAATAAAGTATTGGCATTGGGGAAAAAAACGTCACCAAAAGTAACTCGCTTTGAACGGCATTTGAACGTCCGCGTAAATTTGTTTCATTTACAGAAATGAGGTTACATTTTTTCTTCTTTGTCTCTGCATTTTCTGATTATTTAATTTACGGCATTCGGGCAAAAGGGACAATTACAAAAACTAACTTAAAACCACCTTCAGGGTAAAAGGAACCGTCCTGCCAAATTTGGTCCCCCGTCCGTCATTTGGTTTTTCCGTGATTGTCTAACAGAAAGTCGAAAAGTGAAACATACAAACATACAAACATACAAACATTTGAGCTTTATATATTAGATATATATATATATATATTTAGGAGCAGTTGACAACTGGCTAGGACTCAAACAGTCTTGATATTTCGTTGATTACGTCAAAATCCTGCCTGGCACATCTAACAAGGTTATCACCTGTAGCAAGAACTCTGGCAAGCGGCTGACGGAGATCCACATTCAGTGTATCGTGTGAGAAAACTTATATGATGTCCAGCGGCGTAGCGTGGGTATGTGCCGCCCGGGGCAGACACCAAATTTGCCCCCCGCCCCACCGAAAAATATGTTAACGCTATAAAGTAAAAAAAAATAAATAACTAGAAAGTAATAATAAGAACACTATATATTTTTATATTAAAAAGAAAGGCTTCATTTCTTTAATGAAATTAAAGTTTTATGTTTTTCCTAATGGCTCAATCTTTCCTGTATGGTATGCTCAATAGCCAAAATAGCAATAGATTGGACAATTTTGGTGTATTCTTAATTAATCGTCATAAATTTTTCATTAAAGTAATTTTAGAGAAGCCTTTTTAACACCTTTCATTACTTAAGACAGTTGTAAGCAATGTTCGAATTAATTAAATTATTTTTGGCAGGGTAACTTCGAGCCTAAATATCTTTATAAACTTAAATAAACCACCTAGTCTTAAATTCATTAATTTTTTTTTCTATTCATGGGGTTAAAATATTCCTTGCCTGACTATGTCATGTGGGATATTTTGAATACTCTAATTTGAAACAAAATGTAAAACTCCAGTAGATTAGCTGGTGTAGGATAATCATGTCTGTTTTCTAAATTCTATATAATTGCCAAAGACTCACACGAACTTATACACTAATCTCATCTTATGAAGAAAACAAATTTCTTCTCAACTGTTATTCTACATAGCATGGATACATACATATTTGCTTCGATCACCAAAAATTTTCTCTTTTGTTCTTTGATTGGAAAGTTCGATTAAAATGATGACGTATCCACATAAAATGTTATCAAATGTAAAAGCATCCCTCAAGTATTCCATTCCATTAGTTTCTCTGTGAGTAGCCACTGCTAAGAATTTTTTGTTGTTGAGCACTATACGTTTGTAAAGAATTTCGAGCATTTTTGTTTATATAACTCTGAAAATAAAAAGACTTCATTGTGACTAGCAAAGTTCCTGTGTCTGTTTGTTTGAGCTTTTTGTCTGCAGCTTTCAGTTCTATAGCTTAGAAAGTAACCTCAAAAGCGCTCCATGTTATTTTCACTATTTTGTATCATGAAGTCTGAATGCCTGGCTTGTAGAAGCAATTATGTATTTCCATCAGTGTATGGACTTGGAAATTCGTAACAACGCTCAAGTGTACTAAAATATTTGGAGAATTCGTTTCAGTGGAGTATCATGTTAACAAATTAGATTTAACTGTTTGAACGAGTTTGACATGAGATTTTTATGTTTTTGCGCTTTGTTGAACTCTTGTATACTTTCCAGCCCTTAAGAAGTATTAACACACGTGGGGGCATGTGCAGTCCATTATTTTAAGATCATCATTTATTCAAAATCATTTCAGAAATTTCGTAAGCAGATTCACTTTTGCTTGAATGAAAATCTGTGAAAGATTCTACAGTGTCTACTTTTTGATTTTCAATCTTTTCATATCACACAACTGGACTTGTTTGATCATTATGTCAAATATATGAAGAGCTATCGAATACAATGGAACAATATTTGGTATCTTGTTTCTGAAGAAAGATGATTTTTCGTGAACTGTATCTCCTAAAATTGCTATGAACTCAGTTTGGATTTTAGATGACACGTTTTTTAGTCATTTTCACACTATGTTCTTGGAGTGCGCGAACGTACTCTGCAAGCTAATGCATTAGTTCCAGAATATTGACTTCATTTGCATTAATTCCAGAATATTGACTTTATTTGCATTAGTTCCAGAATATTGACTTTATTTCCAACAGTATTAACCTCTCTATGACATCAAAAGGTCACATTCAATTTCGCCAGGATTTAATAATGTCAAATATTCCAACAAGAACTTATTGCCACTTTGTTTTCTCTTTTACAACAACCAATTGTCGGTCTTTATTAATAGTCTATTCTTTCTTTATCCAGTTTCTGATTGCTTCTATTTGCAAAAAACTTTGGTGATTTTGAGTACTTATTGAGTACTTATCTTAACTTTTCTTTTCTTTTATTAAAATTTATTTTCACGTTTTAACAATTAGCTAATTAACAATTATGAATCCCCCCCCCCTCAAAAAAATAAAAACTAAATAATTTTGTATTTATTTGTGCCAAGTTTTAATTCCACTATATAAGCAATTGTTTCCATTATTTTTGTTTATGCCACAAAACAAAAGACATTAAAATTAAAATAAACCATATAAATACCCCAACAATTTTTTCCAGTAGTTCACTTACGTTAAAATCAAGCTTGAATCAATTATATATACCAGCCCATTATTGTCATACTGTCAGCCCCTATGTTTTCCAGCTCAGTAACATTAGTATCAGAAGACTTTAGATTTATAATGGAGTTTGAAGTTTTGTCATTAGAAGCGCTCTCGTATTTTACTATAGTTCTTCATTTCGTTTAATTTTTTTATCTTGGCTGTTCTTTATCTAATTAAAATTTATTTTCACGTTTTAATAATTGGCTAATTAACAATAAGGAACTTGCCACCCTCCCCTAAATTTTACAACAGGGGCGGCTGTCAAATTTTAAGATTCAATGAGTTTATCACCACATCAGTGTCACGTTCTCATACTAATTTAGCCTCTGTTTTTTTTTATTACAGTAGTATTAGTATCAGAAGAATTTATATCCAATAAGGAGTTTGAAGTTTTGGCAGTTAAAACGTTCACATGCTTTTGGATAGTTCCTTTATTTCTTTTATTAATTTTTTATTTGGCTTTTCTTTAATTTCGATTTTTTAAAAAAAACTTCTTTTTCTTTTAAAATTTTCATTTTAAGAAACTAATTAACGATTAGGAATTTAACGCCCCTGGATAAGTGCCGCCCGGGGCATTTGCCCCCCCCCCTGCCCCCCTCACTATGCCACTGATGATGTCTTGTCTCTCATATCGTTTCCAAGTTTATCTGATGTCCTGTGATTATCTAACGTTAATAAACGACCGAATGTTCCATGACATATGTAGATCAGAGTTTCAATTAAGTCATGAAACAAAATACGCTAAATGTTGTCTGGATGGTAGTGAAGCCACGAAACAAAATACGCTGATTTTTTTTTCACGACAGCTGCTGTCAATGTTTGAAGGGATGACAGGCCTAACCTTGCCCTTCCCCTCTCAACCACAACACTGCTTCATCTGATATTATTTTTTGCAATTTAAGTTTATAAAAATTTAATTTTTCAATTTCCCAGGAGTTTGTCCTATAGCAGGCCCCCCCCCACACACACACACACAGGCACAATGTCCCGGCTTATATTTTACACATTCATTACACTGGAGAAAAGAGGAGTGTAAGTTTGTATTTGTTATTTGTTACTTGTACACAACGTGTGGAATTTGGGTTAACCGACAAAACGTGCCCCGGACAAAACTGCCCTGGACTAATAGATGGACTAATAGTAATAGTCAAAAATACCATCAAATATTATATTAGTATCTTCACTCATTGATTCAGTGTCAGGTTTAGTTCACAAGAAACAATAATAATGGCATCACAAGAAAGAATTTAATAGCAGTTACTCGATGTGGTACTAAGTCAAGGTTGTTACAATTTGACCACTTTTTTAAGGGTGAAAAAGTTGACAAAAGCTTAAAATAAAAAAATAAAAAAAATACAAATGAAAATTTTGTTTTAAAAATGTAAACAAATTAACAAATTGTCTGGTGCTGTTTCGACTGGGGCCGGTTTTGGGGGGGGGTGGGGGGGTGAGTTTTGTCCGGGGCGAATTTGACGGATCACGGGAATTAGGTTCACCACATTAAAATTCTGTAACGATATTCACTTCAGATATATTTTTCAAAAAAATTTTTTTCCCAGATACAGCAATGACGAATTTTTGTCATCGTTCTCTTGTTAAAAGAAATTAGAAATATTTAGAATTTTTAAAGTAGTACAGATTATTTAATGACGAGAAATCAACACCGTATCGGTACATCCAATTTTATCTGGTTTAAGAAATTAAAAACACATATTCTTGTTGGATGGGCTCCATTTGTATAAGTGAAAAAGCGCTTCTTCAAAAGTAGGCCAAAACACATAGAACGGCACAGTGATTTCAAAACACAAACCTAACGTTAACCTCATGAAACAAATCTTAGCTTTATGTCTCCAACATATTGTTTAATGCTTTAAAAATTCATAATCTTTTTTTAGTGCCTGCTTATACAATTATAAAATACATAGACACAAATTTTAGATTTGTTATAAATAATATAATAGTCCAAGTCACTCACTCACTCACTCATTGGATGTGGAACGCTGAGGAACGATGTACAACAGTCTAAAGCAGTTAAAAAATCGTGTGGTGATTAGCACTGTAAAAAATGTAAAATGACGTCATTGATTGATCTTATATTTAATACAAAGTGTGCATCAAAAGGTGTGCAAATTAACTACAAATTAAAGACGCGCTGTAAAAAAGTATTATATGACGTCATTGTTTTAGCTCATATTTTTATTTTGGAAAATGGAACAATGTAAAAAGAGGATTTGATGATGGTTAATTATTAAATACTTTGTGTACATTCCAGGAAGTTTTATATTTCGTATTTATCAAACAAGGACAAGTTAGTTGGGCTTATGAAAAAGGTGGGCACCGTAGGCGCCCCCCAAAAAAAGGTGGGCGCCTCAGGCACCACGGCGCCGCAGCACAACCTAGTTTCCTATAATATATTAATCCAAAGAATTCCTCGTGTAATATTTTCATGATAAATCCAAACAGCAAACGAATAAACAAAATAACAAAATTGCTCTACTAAAGTTACAGTCTGAGCCAACACAGTAGGCTTTGTCATAATATGGTGGAAGACTATTATTAGAAATATTTGGGCTATATATATCTTTTTTAAAGCACAAATTTCATAAAATTTAATAAAAGATACGAGTCATTATGTAAATGTAGGTATATTGAGAAAGATATATCTTATCAGCTATTGTTAATTCTTCGTTAATTTAAGACAGCTTTTTGGACTTGACAAAGGAAAACATTTTCGTATTATTAGGGCTGCGGAAATTAACGATTAATTAATCGACTAATTGTTACATTTTTAATCGATTAAAATTAATTTGATCGATTAAAATTTCGATTAAAATTTAAGAAAATATATCTAATATTCCCCCCCCCATTTATTAATGTTTTTTTTATTGCTACTCACATACTTTTCCCTCGTATGATTGTTATTAATTTAAACGTACATAAATTAAAAAAAAGGTTTTCTTCCTTATTTCTGGCATAGCAGAACGAATTTGCTGTGTTACGTCACAAAGTTTTGGAGCCATGGAATTACCCCAACTTAACCGATTTCACGAAATAATGAATCGCGACTTAACAGGATCTATAAATGCACTGTAAAGTTATAATTAATCGAATTTAAACGATTAATCGATTCATTTTTCCCGATTAATCAAACATTTTTTAAAAAAAAATCAGTACCAGCCCTAGTAATTTAACTATGCTAACATTTTTGAGAACATAATGATTCGACTGTATTTATGCTTCAAAACATTGTTCCGCTAATATGTAATATAAAAATGGAACATTACTCATTGAGTAATGACGTTTTCCGGTTTTAGGAATGACAAAGCCTAGTTAACTATAAGAAATAAGAACCAAAAGTAAAAATTATTTGTTAAATGACTATTTTTTCATACTTGTGAAAGAAAATGACCCCCTTTCCAGTCCACGACGGACTATGGGGCAAGTGATGTAGCGTTCACAAGTTTTTAGCCACCACTAACGAGCAGGGGAATGTGTGGCCAGCACAATGCCCCAGGGGCCTGGATACAACAGTTTATTAGTCATGATTTATACTCAGCCATTAAACAGTTTAAGTCTCATTTAAATTCATCTTCGCAGCAGTTTATTAACACAGACTGCCCCCCCCCCAGTTTATTAACACAGGCTGCCCCCCCCCCGTCCCCCGTCCCTAAAGCCTACAATGTGCGAGGCATGAAGTCAATGGGTGCACTACTGTTGCCTGGGATGGGTTACTGGTCGTGGTGTTGTCTGCTCAAGTAGAATTTTGTATTTGTAGGGTAATGTATGGTCCTGTCAACTGTTAGTATTCAAATGACGGGATACTTGTGATTACTCTGATTAGTAAACACAACTTGAACCAATTTTTAACATTAAAAAATAACCAAAAATTAAATCTTATAATATGAAAAAGTTTAAGAAATTATTTGGACCAAATGATTTTTAAGGTTCAATTTATGTATTATATTTTTAAAAAAAACAACAAAAAAAACCCCAAAAAAAACCGACATAAATTATTTCCTACAATCTCATTTTAAAATTACTTTGTGTACATTTAAGGTAGTTTAATATTACGTAGCTATCATACAAGGACAAGTTTGTTGGGCTTTTGAAAAAAGTGGGCGCCGTAGGCGCCCTAAATAAAAAGGGCGCCGCAGTAAAACCTATATCATATGCATACTTTGTTAACATTTTAGGAATATTTCGTATTTATCATACAAGGATAAGTTACTTGGGCTTTTAACATAAAAAATAAAATTTATATTAAAAAAAACTATTATAAAATACTTTGTGTACATTTAAGAAATTTTAATATTACGTATTTATCATACAAGGACAAGTTAGTTGGGCTTTTGAAAAAGGTAGGCGCCTTAGGCGCCCATAAAAAAGGGGGCGCCGCAGGCGCCACGGCGCCGCAGCACAAACTAGTTAAAATATATTTTTAAAATACACACAATGCAAACATATCAGTGAGAAGCCTTACACCTGTTATTTTTGTACTTATGCATTGAGTTCTATAGTTCACTTTCAAGCGGACGGATTGGCAAGCCATTTTTCATAATGATTTTCACCAAATTACTTATAGAGCATAGAGCAGGACACAGAACACAGGACACAGAACATAAAAACTAGTTTCAGATGCTACGAATCTTTGCAAATGTTATTATTTTTCTGCTGTATTTGCTAATTTTCCTAAAAAAATTACTTGGCACTTTTGAGACCATTTAGGAGAGAAACGAAGCGTATTTGTGATATTTGTTCTCTTTATTATGGGCTTGAAGCCCTAGTTACAGGACTGGACACAATATAAAATATATTTACACTAGTCTGTGCTGCGGCACCGTAACGCCTGCAGCGCCGCATTTTTTTAAGCCCAACTAACTTGTCCTTGTAAGATAAATTCGTAATATTAAACTTTCTTAAATGTACGCAAAGTATTTTATAATAGGGTTTTTTTTTGTTGTCAAAAGCCCAAGTAACTTATCCTTGTATGATAAATACGAAATATTCCTGAAATGTACACAAAGTATTTATATTATATTTTTTTACAGTGCTAATCACCACATGTTTTTTAAAGTAATTTTAGAAAGCAGCGCACCAAATCACTGCACTAAAAAATAACTATTTGAGTCACTCAGCGCTGCTTACAACGCAAAATTTAAAAAAAAAGCAGAGTGATTTCCCTTAGCGTTAGGCGTCAGTGATAATTGAGCGTAAATATATAATATACTAGTTTGTGCTGCGGCGCCGTGGCACCTGCGGCGCCCCCTTTTTTATTGGTGCCTACGGCGCCCACTTTTTTCAAAAGCCCAACAAACTTGTCCGTGTATGATAGCTACGTAATATTAAACTACCTTAAATGTACACAAAGTAATTTTAAATTGAGGTTGTAGGGCGCATAAGGCGCCCACTTTTTTTTTGGGGGGGGGGTCAAAAGCCCAAGTAACTTATCCTTGTATGATAAACACGAAATATTCCTGAAAATTAAACAAAGCATTTATGTAATAATTTTTACAGTGCTAATCACCACACGATTTTTAAACTAATTTTCGAAAGCAGCGCACCAAATTACTGCACCAAAAAATAACTATTTGCGTCAATCAGCACTGCTTACAACGCAAAATTTAAAAAAAGCAGAGTGATTTCCCTCAACGTTAGGTGGCAGTGACAAATGAGCGTAAATATATAATATACTAGTTTGTGCTGCGGCGCCCCCCTTTTTTATGGGCGCCTACGGCGCCCACCTTTTTCAACAGCCCAACTAACTTGTCCTTGTATGATAGCTACGTAATATTAAACTACCTTAAATGTACACAGAGTAATTTTAAATTGAGGTTGTAGGGCGCCTAAGGCGCCCACTTTTTGTTTGGGGTCAAAAGCCCAAGTAACTTATCCTTGTATGATAAACACGAAATATTCCTGAAAATTAAACACAGCATTTATATAATAATTTTTACAGTGCTAATCACCACACGATTTTTAAACTAATTTTATAAAGCAGCGCACCAAATTACTGCACCAAAAAATAACTTTTTGCGTCAATCAGCACTGTTTACAACGCAAAATTTAAAAAAAGCAGAGTGATTTCCCTCAACATTAGGCGGCAGTGACAAATGAGCGTAAATATAATATAATATACTAGTTTGTGCTGCGGCGCCGTGGCGCCTGCGGCGCCCTCCTTTTTTATGGGCGCCTACGGCGCCCACCTTTTTCAAAACCCCAACTAACTTGTCCTTGTATGATAGCTACGTAATATTAAACTACCTTAAATGTACACAGAGTAATTTTAAATTTAGGTTGTAGGACGCCAAAGGCGCCCACTTTTAGTTTGGGGTCAAAAGCCCAAGTAACTTATCCTTGTATGATAAACACGAAATATTCCTGAAAATTAAACAAAGCATTTATATAATAATTTTTACAGTGATAATCATCACACTATTTTTAAACTAATTTTATAAAGCAGCGCACCAAATTACTGCACCAAAAAAATAACTATTTGAGTCAATCAGCACTGCTTACAACGCAAAATTTTTAAAAAAGCAGAGTGATTTCCCTTAGCGTTAGGCGGCAGTGATAATTGAGCGTAAAGATATAATATATTATATAGTAGCTAATGAAGACGAACAAACATGACTTTTGTAAGTTTTCACGTTGGTTGGTTTGTAAAGTTTGTGTAGAGTGAATCGTAACAAGTAAACAAATGCAGCAGAACAAATGTCACATAATAAATGTCCTAAGTATGTTTTTTTTAAAAAATAAATATGTATAGTAGGGCTGTTATCGATTTATTTAAATTTAATCGTTAACTTTTGAAAAATTAACGATTAATTAATCGATAATTTCGATTAAAGCCAAAAATAGAAATTTATGACGCCATTAACCTGAAAATTTCAAGGGAAGTAACAAAACAGGTAATAGACTTTTTTATTTTATTGAGTTATTTCCCCTGTCTTTCGGACATTGAAAAATAAGAATATTTTGAACTAAATTTTAAGACAATATGTTGATACTTGATTGGATGTTTGTGCTGAAGGTCAGCTATTTTTTTATCCTTTAAAAGAGAATTGTTTATGGCAGTGAACACAGTAAACTTTTTCACCATCTTGACTTTAAATTTAAATTTAACTGCGCTGATGCTATTAGGCTGCCTGTTTGTGACGTCTGCCGGTCCACATAAATTAATAAATAAATTATAATATTACGCGGGAGAAGTTAGTACGTAAAAAAATATATAAATTATCATTAATTATTAATAATTAATTATTTTAAAAATAAATTTTTTTAAAAATATTATAAATATTTTCTATAATTTTAATCGAAATTTTATCGATTAAAATAATATTAATCGATAAAAATTTTTAACGATTACTCGAGAAATTAATCGTTAATTTCCGCAGCCCTAATTTATAGCACTCTAAAAGAATGACCACTGTGAATCATGTGCTGCTTTATGGAACCATGTCATGTTGAGAATTCAGTCCTCTATCAATAACTGCATAAGAAATACATTTGGGTTTCAGTGGCTTGACATAATGTACAGCCTGGAACTGCGGCAGAGGACAAGGCAGTAGGACAAGGCAGTAGGACAAGGCAGTAGGAAAAGGCAGTAGGACAAGGCAGTAGAAAAGAATCTAACAGTTTATTTAATTAGCAAGCACGATACACCTTCTTTACATCGATCCTCTCCATGTCACGTTCACTCTCCAATCTCTCAGACCAGCTCTTCTGTGAAATTCTGGCCAAAATAAAGCGCTGAACGTTTCACTCCATATTCGGCTCCTAACAGTCATCTCTCTCTCTATATCCTTTTTCTCATTGTGCGTCTTAGTGTGACGCACAATAGTGGTGCGCACACTACATTAGCTATTATGTGCGCGTTTACGACAGTCATTATCACACCATAACATCCGACCGTGACACAAGGCAGCAGGACAAAGTAGTAGGACAAGGCAGTAGGACAAGTCAGTAGGACAAGGCAGTAGGACAAGGCAGTGGGATAAGGCAGTAGGACAAGGCAATAGGACAAGGCAGTAGAGAAAGGCAGTAGGACTAGGCAGTAGGACAAAGCAGTAGGACAAGGCAGTAGGACAAAGCAGTAGGACAAGGCAGTAGGATAAGGCAGTAGAACAAGGCAGTAGGACAAAGCAGTAAGACAAGGCAGTAGGACGAGGCAGTAGGACAAGGCAGTAGCCGATAGATCAAGAGATTCTCCAGATACGATTCCCATGCATTGGCCAGACTCTAAAAGGAAACATGCCTCAAACACAAGGCAGGCCCTGACGTGAAACCCTCGTGACAAAACGGAGAAGAAGCTGACCAATGAACAGTTGGCGCCGAGATGTGGAAATAGGCGTTAGATCCTTTGTTTTAGATCCGTTAACGCTTAGTATATCACAAATAGACAATACATTTGAATTACAAATTACAGCAACTGAGATTGAAAATTAAGTCATTTTTTAGGTTTTAAAATTCTGGTTTGTAAATTTGATTTTTAATGTTCGGTCCAAAAAATATTTTTCATAAAGTTCACAAATGCGATTGATAAAAATTGCCCTCGGTCTTCCTCGACCGCTGGTATGGGATGGATGACAAAAGTGACTTGCGCGGTGACTTTGATTTAAGTGAGAAGGAGTTGCGCAGTTCGTCGATCTCACTCTCTCGTCCGAGGCCATCTTATCCAGCGGCTGGACAAAGTTGAGACGGCTGGTGATGGAGACGGGTGCAGTGGATGGCCATTATGTCCTGTGTGTCTTGTCATGCCCTTGTCATTCCACAACGCTTTGCTGAGATTCGCCTTTTTGACCGTTGACCAACTAGTGGTTCCTCCGCTCTGTCCACCGAATCCAGTCTTCACGTGCATAGATATAAGACATATCTAGATCACCGAGGGTTTGAGACCCGTCGGCTACCCTCACCAGGTTTAGCCAGCCAGTCGAAGCCGTTGCCCGGGGTGTGGCCACTGCGCACGTTGCAGTCCAGCTAACCCGTTTGAGAATCCCTGGTACTGATCCCAAGTACTGGGCTACAAAATACAATCGACATCCCCCTTCTATATCTCTATCTCTCTTCCCCCTCCCCCTCCCCCCACCCAACAACAAAACTAGTCCTTTCAGGACGTAAATGTAGAAGGTAGAAGAATGAGAGCATCGCTTGTGTCGCTTTGACATTCAGGACCTTGAATCGGGCGACTACTCAAAAGTTATCTACCCACCTAAACCGGAAGTAGAATGATAAGGGCATTTCCGGCCATTTCAAGACACACTATTAGATTACGATTTGTCCTTAATGTAATACAAGTGTACACTCCCTCATCGCACACTTCATCTCCACCATCCCTGCATGTTTCATGCCCAAAATCCCTGCATGTTTCATGCCCAAAATCCCTGCATGTTTCATGCCCAAAATCCCTGCATGTTTCATGCCCAAAATCCCTGCATGTTTCATGCCCAAAATCCCTGCATGTTTCATGCCCACCATCCCTGCATGTTTCATGCCCACCATACCTGCATGTTTCATGCCCACCACACCTGCACGTTTCATGCCCACCATACCTGCATGTTTCATGCCCAAAATCCCTGCACGTTTCATGCCAACCATCCCTGCACGTTTCATGCCCACCATCCCTGCACGTTTCATGCCCACCATCCCTGCATGTTTCATGCCCACCATTCTTGCATGTTTCATGCCCACCATCCCTGCATGTTTCATGCCAAAAATCCCTGCATGTTTCATACCCAATACCCCTGCATGTTTCATGCCCACCATCCCTGCATGTTTCATGCCCACCATCCCTGCATGTTTCATGTCCACCATCCCTGCATGTTTCATGCCCACCATCCCAGAATGTTTCATGCCCACCATCCCTGCATGTTTCATGCCCACCATCCCTGCATGTTTCATGCCCACCATCTTTGCATGTTTCATGCCAACCATCCCTGCATGTTTCATGCCTACAATTACTACATGTTTCATGTCCGCATTTACTGCATGTTTTATGCCCCCATGCCCGAACACTACATGCCCGCCATCCCTGCATATTTCACGCCCTCGTGCTCCACACACTTTAATTTCAACTCATTCGGCCCATGTTGAATTGCCATTTACCGTATATACTAGTTCTAAAGCCGGCTTTTTAAATCCCTTATATTAACTTCACCGCCGTCTCTGTCTCTCTGTCTCTCTCTCTCTCTATCTCTCTCTCTCTCTCTCTCTCTCTCTCTTCTCTCTCTCTCTCTCTCTCTCTCTCTCTCTCTCTCTCTCTCTCTCTCTCTCTCTCTCTCTCTCTCTCTCTCTCTCTGTCTGTCTGTCTTGGGCTCGGCGGACGGAAAAACAGAAGTCAAAAATGACCCACTTCCCATGATCCGATCGAACTGAAATTTGGCACACGGACCCATCTGACCTAACAATGCATCGTATCAAAATTTCAGATCGATCGAACGTACCGTAATTAAATTAATGCATTTTTAGTTTATCCTTATATGAGGTATGTAATTCAAAATTCACTGTTTGTTATTGTTTTTTTTCTTCCAGTTTCACGAGGGTTTGAGTTGACGCCGACCGTCGTGTTGACGCCGACCGTCGTGCCGACACCCCCTCACATCCCACCCCCATTTATTAAAGACAAGGGACATCACTCGGTGTCAGTCTGTAAATGTTTGAAAATAATCAATACTGTTAGTTATGTCTCATATATAAGGGATTTATAGTCAAAAACTTTGTTTTTACGGGGTTTTTTTTAAAAATCCCTTATATTAACTTCACCGGCGTCTCTCTCTCTCTCTCTCTCTCTCTCTCTCTCTCTCTCTCTCTCTCTCTCTCTCTCTCTCTCTCTCTCTCTCTCTCTCTCTCTCTCTGTCTGTCTGTCTTGGGCTCGGCGGGCGGAAAAACAGAAGTCCAAAATGACCCATTTCCCATGATCCGATCAAACAGAAATTTGACACACGGACCCGTCGAACATAACAATGCATCGTATCAAAATTTCAGATCGATCGAACGTACCATAATTAAATTAATGCATTTTTAGTTTATCCTTATATGAGGTATGTAATTCAAAATTCACTGTTTGTTATTTTTTTTTAAATTCCAGTTCCACGTGAGTTTGAGTTGACGCCGACCGTCGTGTTGACGACGACCGTCGTGCCGACACCCCCTCACATCCCACCCCCATTTATTAAAGACAAGGGACATCACTCAGTGTCAGTCTGTAAATGTTTAAAAATAATCACTACTGTTAGTTATGTCTCATATATAAGGGATTTATAGTCAAAAACTTTGTTTTTACGGGTTTGTTTTATTTAAATCCCTTATATTAACTTCGCGGCCGTCTCTCTCTCTCTGTCTGTCTTGGGCTCAGCGGCGGAAAAACAGAAGTAAAAAATGACCCACTTCCCATGATCCGATCGAACTGAAATTTGGCACACGGACCCGTCTGACCTAACAATGCATCGTATCGAAATTTCAGATCGATCGAACGTACCGTAATTAAATTAATGCATTTTTAGTTTATCCTTATATGAGGTATGTAATTTAAATTCACGATTTGTTATTGTTTTTTTGCCACGTGAAATTTTGAGCTGACGCATTGAGGCGACCCAACGAAGCGACGGGCGCTTTTGTTTACATTTTACGTGTCACTCTGAGCTCGGTCAAGCGAATCGGTGACCAGACTTTTCCCCTCTCCCCCCCCACCCACCCCTCCCCCCCCACTAGGGTTATGATGCAAAGTTGAGTTAAGACAGATTCAGTCTGTAAATGTTTGAAAATAATCAATACTGTTAGTTATGTCTCATAAATAAGGGATTTATAGTCAAAAACTTTGTTTTTACGGGTTTGTTTTATTTTTTGGACACAATCTAAGGGGAAAGGTTAGGGTCGGCTTCTGAGCGGGTCATAGTTGATTTCTGCATGTACATTGACATTGAATATCGGTTTTGTTATTGTAGATCAGGGGTTTCAGACCTGTAGTAACTGAGAGCCATCTTAAAATATTTTTAAAAATGTGGAGAGCCGCATTGAAGCATATGAGTCATTAAACCTGGCTTGGACATCTTCCAGTAATCCTTGTAAATTATAATTTTATATATTGTACGCGAGCCGCAATGTGAACAAAGAAGAGCCGCATGCGGCTCACGAGCCGCGGTTTGGGCACCGTTGTTGTAGATCATCAAGGTCCTTGTCTACATTCTACAAGATTCGACTACTCTACCAGAAGCTATACAATATTATTAAACATCTGCACTTACCTTATTTACTCATTTTATTTATTTTTGTGAATATTTTAATAAATTGTTGTACAAATTTCGTTTTCAACAACGAATATTAATGTACGCGCTTTCGCCACTGTTTACCAGTACTTATATATAATCACAAATTAAACATATTTTCAAATAATAATAATCTGACCAATCATATTCGAAATACACGCCCTATTCTTGAAATGAATAGTCAGTGTAATAGAAAACGAACTTCTTATGAGGCAGCATTTCAGCTGAAAGTAGTTAACTTTTCTTTAAAAAAAACAAAAAAAATCCATCTTCTCTGTTATTCAAATCTCTTTTTTCTTCAACCTAAACAAAAGTAAACAATCATAATGATCGATTTAGCTTATAGTTTTTAAAAAAATGTCTACCATTTTGTTTACGCTGTCCTATTAATTTTTGGGGTCGGCTTACGAGCGGGTTACACATTTTTTATACTCATCTCTTCCAAAAGAAAGGGGGGGGGGAGGTCGGCTTATGAACGAACGGGATATAGAACGAGTGTATAGGCTTGATCATTTCTGTGACCCCAACGCGTCATAGGCCATTCGGTCATATCTATTTTTAGGCTCTTCGTTGTCAGTAAGGTCAAACTTTCTCAAACATGGCTAGCAACAGTGTGTTTAATAGTGTTATAGTGCTATCTGAAAACGATGTTCCAGGTGCTAATTTGGACAAAAAAAATATTTCTTCTCACTCAGTTTTGCAGCCGAAAAAAGTTATTAAAATGTCGAAGACTTAAAACTTTAATAAATAAGCCGTAACATAGTATTTTAAATTATTTAAAGATGAGTGTAAGCGTTCATATTCGTAACTACGGTAAACACTAGTCCTAGCGTAGTCAATTATTAACATATATGTATTTTAATATTGTTTTCCTTGGCCCTTGCCTTATAAAAATATATGCCTTTAGTAATAAACTTACACTAAGATTATGACTTTAATTATAATTACATCATAGTATGAAAGAATAAACGTCATGGACGAACGAGCAACTAGTGAAAGTGTAAGCGGTCGTTCCGGCCGTCGCCACTAGTACTAGTGCTAACAAACGTATATTTAATATAAATTGTTTTCGTTGGTTCATATAAATTATAGATGCCTTAGTATTTATTAGTAATAAAATTACACTAAGATTATGACTTTAATTATAATTACATCATAGCATGAAAGAATAAACTTCATGGACGAACGAGCAACTAGAACTAGTTACTACTAACTAACTTATTACTAGATAATAGAGTTAGAGCCTCAGCAGATGCAGAGTCACTAATTATAATTCATTTACATAATTCATGCTCCCAAGGACGTTCCATTTCGCATAATATAATATTACATAATATAACTATAACCATCTATTGATATTTAAATAAATAAGCATAGGCCTAAGAGTTTATTTAAGATGAGTGAAAGTGTAAGCGGTCGTTCCGGCCGTCGCCACTAGTACTAGTCACTAGTGCTAACAAACTTATATTTAATATAAATTGTTTTCGTTGGTTCATATAAATTATATATGCCTTAGTATTTATTAGTAATAAACTTACACTAAGATTATGATTTTAATTATAATTACATCATACGTTTTAGAAGTAAATAGTATTTGAATGTATAAAATTCTCGGACGAATGAGCGAATGAACTAAAAATAAAAAAAGTATAGTCTGTATATTTACATATTAATATTAAATTCACTCTCGCAAGGAAGCTCTATTTCGCATTATTATAATATATCAAATAATATGACCTTATATTTTTCTTTAAAATTCTATAAAATCAAGCTTTTGAACAAGTTTTAGATAATTTCAATGAGCGCATTCTCTCTAATAGTTATGAATAAATATTCACTACTTGACCTTACGGCACCTCAGGCGGTGACCTAGTTATAGATCGAGTCTATTATTAGACTTCCGGTAAATTATGACCAAGCCTATACGGTACCCACTTCTCCAAAATGCTGTTCCCTTCACAGACTTGTTTATGTGGGATTGATGTCCCCTTGCACTAGCCCCGAAAGGTGGCGCTAAGTTAAAATAGTTCACAAATCCAAGTATAAAATATTGCTGGAAATCCTGACTGTAAGTGTTTACTTTGATAAAATATTACTGGGAGACCTAGGGGTGTTCAGTAGAAAATCGTTATAAAAAACGTGCAATAAAAAAACAACAATAAAGTGAATATATTTAAGAGGGTTCCCATGAGCTCAAGAGTGAGGTGTTGTGGAGATTTAGTGTAGCTGGGATCTTTTATATCCGGTGTTGTTGTAAGAATGTACACCGGGTAAGCCATAGATGTTGTTCAAGGGCACTCGCTACGTAACGGATATGACAAGGAAAAGCGTGAAGTGTGGGGTGGAACCTCGAGGGGGGGGGGAAGCTATAATCCAGGGCTTAACTGGAACATAACCCCAAGTGACTTGGGGGGGGGGTGGTGGGGTAAACGGGCCAGGGGCGAGAGTTGGATAACACGAGCTAAATCTTATCATAAGGGTGGTCGGGTGAATGAGGTGCCATAAAAGTGTTGAGGTTTTCGACCTGGGGCATTGGCCCATTTACGTGATTGCTTAAAGTTACAATAGATTGTAAAAATAATAAGGCGACACATGACTCCGTTTGTTGTTGAGTTGACCTGGAACGGCGTTGTGAGAAGATCCACGTCACAGTAGGTGTCTGCTGAGGAAGCTGATGTGGGCAAACTTGCTAGCGGCTAGCAGATTGCGGAAACCGGTTTTAAAAGGTTTAGGTTATCGTTTTTAAAAAAAAAGTAAATCCCAATTTTTTCCAAAAACAAATGTCTCGAAATTATGACACTAAAACGACACTTTTATAATGTATAGTATTTAAGGCTAAAGGATTTTCGTTTCTTTGTTTCTGCATATGCTGCTACATAAGCTGTTGGATGTTTGCCAAAGAAAATTTGACACAAGCATCCATCGTGATCAAGAAAATGGGGTGCTTTGAAAAGTTTTATCTTATACGAGTATGGGCTTTATAATTTTAGACATAGGCTATCGCAGAGCCGTCTTTGCACCATTTTGGGCCCCTGTGGAAATAAAGAGTGCGCCCCCCCACCGCAGGCCTAAACAGTAAATCTACATAATATACATAAATAAACACATTCCAATGGGGCCCCTATGATCGTGGGCCCCCGGGCAAATGTCCAACGGGCCTATGCGTTAAGACGGCCCTGGCTGCCGGACCAAACTTAGTACACAAGCGAGTTACCATCTTTATTTAAAATGCTCATGGGGAAATAACTTCTCTGAAGTTATCTATACAGACGCTCCTTCTATGCAGAAGATAATTGCGTCCACAGACCATGACAGATGATCTGTTGTCAAGTGATGCAGCGATCACAGGCCACGGCTTTATGGCTGCCACTCGACCACTGCGTTATTAAATAACTCTTAATATTCACTTCTTATATTTACTCAAGAGCAACAGTTTTATTTATTAATTTATGTTTCATTTTACTTTAATTCGATTATTTATTTTTTTTGGTACCGGGTACCCCAAATAAATTAAATCTGGGATTTTCCAGACAATGCTAAATTTTCACAGAAAAAAAAACAACAAAAATACAAATATTTTATATGAAAATTCTTGTAATTCTATATATTCATGTTATCAGTATATTTTAAATGTTTCTTAGCTTTCTTGGTTTTTCTAGAAGTTTCTACTATTTTCGAATTTTTACAATAATTTTTTTTAAAAATATTATAATGTCACATAGAAATTTTAGTTAACGCCATTTGTCTATATATCTTTGTTGGGATTCTGTCACTACCAGAGATTTACCATTTTCATAACTTAAATAAAACTTCTTGATTACTCTACATTCTATAGTCTAGAATGTTCGCTTTTCTTCTAGAGCAATTTAACTATTAGAGTTTATAATCGTTTTAAAACATGTTTAAAATGTATTTTCAGTTGAATTAAAGCTCATTAAAAAAAACATTTAGTGATATCAATAGCCAGTATCTGTTTTTTCTAGGGCTGGTACTGATTACATTTTTTTTCGATTAATCAGGAACATTTTTTATCGATTAATCGATTAATTGCATGTTTATTTTGCATATATAAATCCCGTTGACTTGCGATTCATTATTTCGCAAAATTGGTTAAGTTGTGTTAATTCCACGGTTTTCAAATTTTGTGACGTAACACAGCAATTTCGTTGTGATATGCAAGAATTAAGGAAGAAAAACCTTTTTTGTTTACATATGCACGTCTAAATAAATAATAATACGAGGGAAAAGTATGCAAGTAACAAAAAAGATAAATTAATAATAAATTGGAGAAAAATATTAGACATATTTTCTTAAGTTTTAATCGCATTTTAATCGATCAAATTAATTTTAATCAATTTAATTTTTAATGGATTAATTAATCGTTAATTTCCACAGCCATGATCTTTTCTCTTAGTTACGCCGGGTACATGGCTAGTACTGTATAAATAATATGTAAGAGACAGCCCTTAACTCATTTTAAGTTGCGATACAGCAACTAGTAAATCTACCAAATTTACTAGACCAAAAAAAATAAAAATAATAACTTTAAAAAATAATAAATTAAAAAAAAACGGGATCAACGGAGTTTTATCTCCATAGATGGGATCATAAGTATAAACCCCCAAACTCTGAATTTTATTATCATCTTGATGTATCATTCACTTTTTCATTAATTAAGTTTCCGTTAAACTGCAGACTACACAGCTCACAAAGCTCTTACACTTAGTACATTGATCTACATATTGAAGTTATTTCATTGCGTACTTCGGTTACCTACAAGACAATTATTGTCTTATATCAATACAGACGCTCCTTCTGTATAGAAGATTACTGCGTCCACAGATCATGCCGGTCTGTTGGTTGGCAAGTGACGCAGCGTTCGCAGGTCACGACTATGAGGGTTCCTGGCTATTTCCGCTATTCGCCTTTGTTTCCCTAACCAGTGCTAACCAGTGCTAACCAGTGCTAAGCAGTGCTAACTAGTGCTAACCAGTGCTAACCAGTGCTAACCAGTGCTAACTAGTGCTAACCAGTGCTAACCATTGCTAACTAGTGCTAACTAGTGTCCGGTACCCGTTTGGAGCTGGGTTAACTCAGGGAAACCCTTGGCCCCGGGATTAAATCCATACCGTCACGGCGATTCGAATCCGTGACCACCGGTATGTCTTGATATGTAAATTAAATTGCTTTATATGATATAAGTATGATTATCAGTACTCGATGACCCTTACCCCCGCCACCTCCCACAAAACTCCCCAAATATTGTGCACAGTTATCTTACGAGGAAACGCGCCGATGAGATTTGTTTTCGTCGTCTGCTGGTGAAAGAGAGGGAAAAAGGAAATATTGTTGAGATAGTGATGGACCGATCTCCCGGCCCATGTTTGTTTACTGGAGTCTTAACCCAGTTTTTTTTTCCGTTTACATTCGCTGTCCGCACTGGCACCCCCGACCGACCCCCCCCTCCAACCACCTCTTGCACAATTGTCTGCTGTTACACAGTCGCCCACACACTTGCACTCGGCCGCACAACCACTTTCTCCGCACAACAAACTTCATTGAAACAAATTCACTCCAACACACACACACACACATTTTTTCCCCTCTTACTTTAGGGCTAGGGGTTGTGAGGACCAGTAAAATAGGGTGGGGAGGGGGTTTGGGGCGGTCATTCACACCACCGGGCACACAAGTACATCTCTCGTTCAATTTCTAATTCATGAAGTTGTTTGGTCGGGCGGACGGCGGAAGGGGGTGAGTAAACATAAGGGGTCAGAGTTCGAGTCCTACTCAGCAAAACCAAACAAAAAACAAAAAAACTATGCAAACCACTGGTGGATGGATACCAGGAGGTAGTCTAATCGGGAGGGAACCAATCCGATGACGTCATCAGCCCCACCAGTCACATACATCCATTTCGGACATCATGTTTTCACGTTCTCAGACCAACCGTTACATCGTCTGCCGGATGTCAGGGTTCGCGGAAACCGTGCACGGGACAAAAACAACTGCGGAGACATAATATCGCACGCAGACAGATTTTGCAAATTTGAAGTTTTATTTATTAAGCAAATCTGAAGAGATGAAATCGTTGAGTTACGCTTATCAGCAGAAAGATACACAGAGATAATCTCAAAAAAATCATTAATTTAATTGCAGTACATTCGATCGAAGTGACATTTGGATATATCCTTTTTATCGTCGCCACGAGTCTGCCTGCAAAATTTCAGCTCGATACGGGGAAGTTGGTTAAAAATCGATCCAAATTTTTTGCGACAGACAGACGAAAAGACGCTACGACTACAAGTTAATATAAAGGATTAAAAAAAAACTAGACGCCCCGCGGCGTAGCATACGCCGCAGACTTGCTCACGGAGAGTTCTTTTACCCCTTTAATGCACATTTTTTAGGGCGCCTACACAAAAGCCCAACTAACTTGTCCTTGTTTGATCAATATGAAATATTAAACTTTCTGAAATGGACACAAAGTATTTTATAATAGGGGTTGTAGGGCGCCTATGGCGCCCCCTTTGTTTTTTGATGTTATAATTAACCATCATCAAATCCTCTTTTTTACATTGTACCCTTTTTACAAAATTAAAATATCAGCTAAAACAATGACGTCATATAATTTTTTTTTACAGTGCATATTTAATTTGCACACCTTTTGATGCATTGGTGCAGTAATTTGGTGCGCTGCTTTCTAAAATTAGTATCTGTTGCACATATAGCTTCTTGTTGCCTCGCAGGGTCCGACCACGAAGAGAATTATATATATAGATAATAATTTGAAAATGAGTTTAACATATATCCTACAGAGTTTCAGAACTCTACAGAAATAAAACTTGACGATCGTTGGCGGCTCAACATAAGCCCCACACACACACCAAAGAGCAAAGCGATGCGAGAAATTCCCCCCTGTTAAAGTTATTTGAAAAAATATGCATCCCGGTGGCTCACTTATGAAAACCCCAGTCGGTGCTAGCCTCTTGGAAATGTGTCATAAATAAACCAATAAGTCTTAAGTTTTCTAGCGGACCAAACGAAAAAATCTAATTGACAACCTGTAGACAGTAAGAAAGAAGTCATTGATTGCTAGTAGAAAGTAAGAACAAATCTTTGACTCTCAACAGACTACAAGGAAGATCTTAAGACCTCCATAATCGAATATAATCCAACTTAAAACCAGTTTCTTTTCAGTTGTACGTAAAATTTACTTGCTCCGATATATCTGGTATCGATGCCCAGTATCTTAACACCACCCCTCCTATCATGAGCTTAGCTGGCCTAACTTAAGAGTATAACCATTTAATACTACGCCGGGTGCAGAACGCTACATATTTTACGTTCTGTTAGATAGGCTTTGTCATAATTAATCGGAAATCTGATAATAGAACTATTGGGGCTATGTATATCTTTTATAATGACACTTTTCATAAAAATTTAATAAAAGATAGAGTCAATATGTAACTGAAGGTATATTGAGAAGTATGTATCTTATCAGCTATTTGTTAATTCTTCGTTAATTTAAGACAGCTAATTGAACTTGGAAAAGGAAAAGCAGTTTCGTAATTTATTCCTCTAACAATATTGAGAACTTATTGATTCGACTGTATTTATACGTCAAAACATTGTTCCGCTAAAATTTAATCTAAAAATAGAACAATACTCATTGAGCTATGACGTTTTCCGGTTTTAGAAATGACAAAGCCTATAGGCAATATATACTCTGTCGAAAGGGGTTTAGTTTATCTCGTTTTATAGTTAAGGAATCTCTGAGTACATCGGTTTACTAACGTAATTAGTTCCATAACTAAGTTCGTAACCCGAAACAAATAAGTAATCGAACAACCCGTTTAAAGATGATCTTACAAATTAAAGTCATGACGTTTACCTGGTAAAAACAGACAAACAACAAAACATGTAATTCAAATGATCAAAAAAAACAGCTACACCGACTGATTTGAGTAACTGTTTGTGTTTATGATGGTGAAAACAGTTTATTACACGCTTTTATTTAAGTCACACTGTTTGTATGTTGTATCCATCCATCCATCCATCCTTCAAAACTTGAAACGTAAAATTATACCATTTATGATGGTCCTAGAGATCTAAATTTTTTACCACAGATAAATCTTGGATGACAATGCATTGTATCAAAATTTCAGATCGATCGAATGTACCGTAATTAAATTAATCAATTTTTAGTTTATCTCAATTTATAACTATTTTAGAATGTATAGTCGTCTGCTAGAGTTGACCTCCACGGCTCACTAGTTTCACTCCAGCCCAAATTCCCGTGTTTACATCAAGGGCAGGGGAGATCAGCGCGTTTCAGTCTGTAAATGTTTGTAAATAAAAGCGTGTCCTTTTTAAAAAAAAGATTTTTTTTTACATTTTACTTATTTTATTATGATGCCCTCATTAGCGTTTTCAAACTCAACAACTCCATTATCATATTTCATATATACTTTTTTCTTTACGTCTATTACAGCGCTAAGAGGTGTTAGTAATGCGTGGCCTTTGTTTGTATTGTACGTAATCTTTTGTCTCGAAAGTTAAACCTGTCATTTTCTCTCCCACCTTCATTCGTAAACTGACTCACATTTCGTTAACCGAGACAAACATTTCGATGTAGCTTTTCTTGCCCGAATTTTTTGTGACCTGAAGCGTTCAAACCCCGAGGCCCCACTGAATATAGATTCTTCATAAATTTGAACCAGCTGAGCGGACTTGACCAAGGCAACAGATTTACCTTACTGAAATTGCGGCAAAAGTATTGCTAAATCTGTACGCATGCTTGGAAAAAAACGTTGCTTTTTCATAGTCTACAAATATTAAAATTTCTTGATGATATAAAATGTTTTCCAGTCAGAGAAATAACAAACCAAATGACTATAACCTGCTGTTGATTTTTACAAAACGCAATCCCTTAAATACCCCTCACGCCCTCTCTTTACAATCTCAAACTAATCAAGCTTCGACAATTTTATTTTTAAAAGATTAGTTTTTTAAAAATTCAAAGTTGGAAAAAAAAACATATTAACCGAATTTCGTAATCAAAATTCAATCAAATAGACTTAAACTTTATGATTTGAAAAATACACAGAACTGGTGCTTCAGTGTCGAAAACTACCGAACATATCCGAAGTCTTGGGATTGACGAGGATTGTAGTGTGCGGCCGTCGACTTGACTCTTTGCGTGTAGGTATTAATAACACGAGTACTACTTTTGTGCTATTATTCTTCAACTGTGGGTGATGGGAGGTCAAGATGACGCGGTCTGGTGACCGACTAAATAAACAGGTCAACGTCTGGTACCGAAATGTAAATCAAGAGTTGCCTCCCCTGATCCAGCAATAGTTTTCACCTGCAGCTTTTAAGATCGATATGCTGTGTCGTCCTAACCTATGGCGTGGAATAGAACATTAGATTTTAAAAATACACCAAAAAAAAACCACACAAAAACAACAACATAATTTGAGAATAAAAAAAAGAAAGCATCTATAAAACAATAACAATCTCTAGAAACAAACACACACTCGCGCCAGTTGATGATAAAAGTTACTGGTAAACCCACTGCTGCGGGGACTGCCTCAATTGCTGTTACTTTCCCGATGTTTAAGAGTACAGCTGGCTCGGTCAGCCTGTAACGTTTGAGTGTTATCTGTCGTTCCCGCAATCTTGGCCCCTGACACCTAGAGTGGCTGCATTCAGGCGGCGATAAGATAACGGGGCAGGGGCGAGGAATTTAGGGCTGATGGGCTGGTTACAGCAGGGTACACCGATGATTGCGAGGGGGGGGGCAGGGGTTGCTGATTTTGGTGTGGAGTACAGCAACCTAATTGCAGGATGGAGCAAGAAGACCCCCCCCCCTACGCCTCTGGGTCCACGGGCTATTTTATAAAATTTGGTTACTTTTCGTGTCATTTATTTCGAGATACATACTATTTTTTATTTCCTAAAGTAAAGGCACAGAAAGGACACTGTCCAAGAGTTCGAATGTGAAGTTCAGATACGAAGATTAACATACACCGAGAACTGATCGCTCTCAGGCGAAGAACTATTGGATTTTGATATACCTAATATGCATTCATAATTCAGTGTTCTTAACGACACACACACACACACAAACACACTCTCACTTAACCAACCAACCATTCCTTGTGCCAACCAACCATTCCTTGTGCCAACCAACCATTCCTTGTGCCAACCAACCATTCCTTGTGCCATCCAACCAACCATTCATCGTGTCAACCAACCATTCCTTGTGACAACCAACCAACCATTCCTTGTGCCAACCAACCATTCGTCGTGCCAACCAACCATTCCTTGTGCCAACCAACCATTCCTTGTGTCAACCAACCATTCCTTGTGCCAACCAACCATTCCCTGTGCCAACCAACCATTCCTTGTGCCAACCAACCATTCCTTGTGCCAACCAACCATTCCTTGAGCCAACCAACCATTCCTTGTGCCAACCAACCATTCCTTGTGCCAACCAACCATTCCTTGTGCCAACCAGACATTCCTTGTGCCAACCAACCATTCTTTGTGCCAACCAACCAACCATTCTTTGTGTCAACCAACCAACCATTCCTTGTGCCAACCAACCATTCCTTGTGCCAACCAACCATTCCTCGTGCCAACCAACCATTCGTCGTGCCTACCAACCTTTCCTTGTGCCAACCAACCATTCCTTGTGCCAACCAACCATTCCTTGTGCCAACCAACCATTCCTTTTGCCAACCAACCATTCCTTGTGCCAACCAACCATTCCTTGTGCCAACCAACCATTCCTTGTGCCAACCAACCAACCATTCCTTGTGCCAACCAACCATTCCTTGTGCCAACCAACCATTCCTTGTGCCAACCAACCATTCCTTGTGCCAACCAACCATTCCTTGTGCCAACCAACCAACCATTTGTCGTGCCAACCAACCATTCCTTATACCAACCAACCATTCCTTGTGCCAACCAACCATTCGTCGTGCCAACCAACCATTCCTTGTGCCAACCAACCTTTCCTTGTGCCAACCAACCATTTCTTGTGCCAACCAACCATTCCTTGTGCCAACCAACCATTCCTTTTGCCAACCAACCATTCCTTGTGCCAACCAACCATTCCTTGTGCCAACCAACCATTCCTTGTGCCAACCAACCAACCATTCCTTGTGCCAACCAACCATTCCTTGTGCCAACCAACCATTCCTTGTGCCAACCAACCATTCCTTGTGCCAACCAACCAACCATTTGTCGTGCCAACCAACCATTCCTTATACCAACCAACCATTCCTTGTGCCAACCAACCATTCGTCGTGCCAACCAACCATTCCTTGTGCCAACCAACCATTCCTTGTGCCAACCAACCATTCCTTGTGCCAACCAACCATTCCTTGTGCCAACCAACCAACCATTCCTTGTGCCAACCAACCATTCCTTGTGCCAACCAACCATTCCTTGTGCCAACCAACCATTCCTTGTGCCAACCAACCAACCATTTGTCGTGCCAACCAACCATTCCTTGTGCATACCAACCATTCCTTGTGCCAAACAGCCATTCCTTGTGCCAACCAACCATTCCTTGTGCCAACCAACCATTCCTTGTTCCAACCAAGCATTCATTGCGCCAACCAACTATTCCTTGTGCCAACCAACCATTCCTTGTGCCAACCAACCATTCCTTGTGCCAACCAACCATTCCTTGTGACAACCAATCATTCCGTGTGACAACCAACCATTCATTGTGCCAACCAACTATTCCTTGTGCCAACCAACCATTCCTTGTGCCAACCAACCATTCCTTGTGCCAACCAACCATTCCTTGTGACAACCAATCATTCCGTGTGACATCCAACCATTCCTTGTGCCAACCAACCATTCCTTGTGACAACCAACCATTCCTTGTGCAAACCAACCATTCCTTGTGCCAACCATCTGTTCACACGACTCTGCCCCCTCGCCTTCCCATCCTGTGTAACGGTTAACCCTGTTTCCCTTCATCCCTAACCCCATCTCCCCCCCCCAAGCCTTCAATAAAATAGTTTTACTTCCGGAAGGTGGTGGAGTCCATTTGTTTCAGTAGCTGTCCGCCCGCAGCCGACTATCCGTCACACGCACACACACGCACATACACTATCACAACGCAGATACACACTCACATACACACACACACACACAGTATCACAACGCAGACACACACACACACACAGTCTGGCCCCTAATGACTATATCGGCTCCATTCATGAACTCAGTGATCTCACACTCCCAGAGATGAATGGGATAGCTTGAATATTTCACTGCTACACGCGAACCATAAATGCGCTTAATTAGTCTTTAAGAGAGAAAATTGATGTTTTTTCACATGTTCCTGAGAACTGTCATAAAGTTAATTTTTTTAAAACCTTCAAGTTGGGGCATTAAGTTTCATGGGGACAGGGCACTAGTAAATATATCGCAAATCTGAAATGACCTTATCAATGTGACATGGCTTCTAAATTAATCTTATTGAGCTTGTTGTACAGAGGTAATGGTATATATATATATATAATTCGTTTCATTTGTCGCATTCATGACCATGGGAATCAAAGGTTGCGTTCAGAAAGAGGGGGTGTGTTACGAGAGGCTAGACGACATTTGCCATGCACAGTAGATTTCCGATTAGACTAAGATTTTGTTAGCTTACACCCCTCCGTCCCTCCCGAACTACTCCAAATTTTAAACACACTTATTGCCCATCAAGCCCCGTGGTATCTATATAATCTATATCTCAATGTTTTGACATGCTATGAAAAACTATTTTATTACTATTAGCCCCGTACATGAATTTATCTTATTAATGAAAGGGTTGTTGTTAAACCTTATTTGTAAAAAAAAACACAACTTTTTCGTAGTTACAAATGACTTGTATAAATTTACACTTAAGCAAATTTAGTATAAAGATGTGCACACAAAAAAAAAGACGTAAAAAATATGAGGTTTCAACAAAAAAACAAACAAAAAAAAAGATGTACTTTTGACTAATGAGTGAACCCATCTATTTGAGTGACAACTGCTTTGTACAAGTACCAGAAATGGCTTGGCAGACGACAGAAGATGTATGTCATCCTTGTTTATAACCTCGGGCTCGGAGAGTTAAAGCGTGGGCGGCGGTCGATACAAGGCAATGTTTGGACAGTGGCCAGCACTCACACTGTAGCACAATGTTTGGACAGTGGCCAGCACTCACACTGTAGCACAATGTTTGGACAGTGGCCAGCACTCACACTGTAGCACAATGTTTGATAATGGCCGCATTGACCCTGTAGCACTATGTTTGCACATTGGACAGAATCAGAACTTGATATGTAACACACTCTTTGTATATTGGACAGCACTCATCCTACAGCACAATGACAGGACAGTGGTCAGCACCCATCCTACAGCACAATGACAGGACAGTGGTCAGCACACATCATACAGCACAATGACAGGACAGTGGGCAGCACTCATCCTACAGCACAATGACAGGACAGTGGTCAGCACTCATCCTACAGCACAATGACAGGACAGTGGTCAGCACTCATCCTACAGCACAATGACAGGACAGTGGTCAGCACTCACTCTAAAGTTAAATCACGTTGTTTTGGTAGTGGTCAGCATTTACATTTGGCACAGGGGTCGCAAGCGCAAATAGTCTGAGAGCCGCTGGGCTTGGGGGGTAGAGTAAGAACGAGGTTGGCCGTATAATCAAGTATTGAACAAACACGAACAAACAGCAAAAAGTACATACTATTCATTAAAAACAATTTAAAACATTGACAGTTTTAAAAATCAAATTTAACGATCACTCTTTTTTTCTCTATACTTAAAACGATTTTTGAGACCGAACAACGTTTCATGCCATACAAACGACCAGCATTTGGCTTAACGTTAGTAAAGAAACAACCGAGGCCCTAAGTGCGGCCTGTAGAAGTTCGTCTCTAAGTTTGGCCTTGAACTTTTGTCTTTTGAAAGTTTGTCGAGAAGCAGAAATTTCCAAATGATATGCACAACTACTTCAATGACTTGGACACGCCAGGGAGTCCGTGTGGCAAGTCTCACATTAATTGTGGATTCTTGCACGTTCGTCCATTCCCCGTCCCCAAAATTACCCCGTTTTTGATTTTTTACATGGTACTTCAGATGAATTAGTTTCATGTGAAGCACACTGAAGTAGAAGTCGTCAAAGATCTTAAAGTGTCTTTTTGTGCCTTAAAGTTGGGTAACATGCGATCAAATTCTTCCGTAGCCTTCCAATGGCATCAGTTTTCTTTCTACACCTCGGTATAACTCTAGCCCTTAAGAACATTGCATGTTGGGAAATGGCAAAGGTTTGGTTTCCCGGTGAGGATGTTGCGCATTGTTGGGGATTCAATAGAACACGTTTCCTGGAGAGGGTCTACGGCAGTCGACGGCCTTGTTTCCCAGAGAGGGTCTACGGCAGTCGACGGGCTTGTTTCCCAGAGAGGGTCTACGGCAGTCTACGGACTTTTAGTCTCTTTTTAAGTACAAGAAAACCCCTGAACCAATAAGGATCATTAAGTATTTATTTAAAATAAACAACCCACAGATTCATTAATGGTGATTTGCAAATGTCAGTAACAAATCTTCTCTCGCCAAGAGCCACTGCGTAGGCATGGACATGTTTAGTTTACTTAATTAAAACAGTTGTTTACAAATGTTTGTTGACAAGTCAGCCATTTACTCGGCCAATGTGCTAGGGAGAAATATAATGATGCAAAACTGTACTTACGGACTGACTTAACAAGTGGATCAGTGTTCTTAACAGATTGAGTGATACGATTTTTTGTTTGTTCCACTCTAAAATCATGTTTCACTTTTTCTGATTGGGGAGTTTAAGAATCTACGTAAAAAAATTAAGCTGCACTTGTCCAATTGAATATTTGAAAATGATGACGTCCTTTCTAAGGTATGAAATCTATATTGCTAGATAATTTGAAATAACAAATTACTATTGATATGTAAATTATAAGAAAGAGGTAAATGCCGCATTTACATTTGCTTTTAAGTAGCCGGCCGTGGGCCGCGATTTTGAGACGCCGCCTGTAGCGCAATGTTCCTGGACAGCTGCCAACACTCACCATGTACCACAGTGATTTAGAATGTAGAGTATAGATAGTGCTGAGGGTGTAGCACAGTGATTTAGAATGTAGACAGTGCTGAGGGTGTAGCACAGTGATTTAGAGTGTAGACAGTGCTGAGGGTGTAGACAGTGCTGAGGGTGTAGCACAGTGATTTAGAGTGTAGACAGTGCTGAGGGTGTAGACAGTGCTGAGGGTGTAGCACAGTGATTTAGAGTGTAGATAGTGCTGAGGGTGTAGCACAGTGATTTAGAGTGTAGACAGTGCTGAGGGTGTAGCACAGTGATTTAGAGTGTAGACAGTGCTGAGGGTGTAGCACAGTGATTAGATTATAGATAGTGCTCCTTATCTCCGCTACTCTTAGCTCTTGCTATCTTCGATCTTCATTCTCTCTTCTTCTTACCTCTATTTAGCACTCATGCTACATTAACACCACTAACTCTCCTCTGCATCTGCTCACTCTTCTCGCTTCTAACTGCTCTCTTTATCTCCTCTCAACTCTCTCTCTCTACTACTCTCTCTACTTATTAGTAATCCTCTCTATGCTACTCTATCTTCATCTTTTACGCAACTCTTCTTCTCTCTTCTTCTTCTTTCTTTCTTCTTCTTCTCTCTCTTCTTCTTTCTTCTTCTTCTTCTTCTTCTTCTTCTCTCTTCTTCTTTCTTCTCTCTTCTTCTTCTTCTTCTTCTTCTTCTCTCTTCTTCTCTTCTTCTTCTTCTTCTCTTCTTCTTCTTCTTCTTTCTCTTCTTCTTCTTCTCTTCTTCTCTTCTTCTTCTTCTTCTTCTTCTCTTCTTCTTCTTCTTCTCTTCTTCTCTTCTTCTTCTTCTTCTTCTTCTTCTTCTTCTCTCTTTCTCTTCTTCTTCTTTCTTCCTTCTTCTTTCTTCTTCTCTCTTCTTCTTCTTCTTCTTCTTCTTCTTTCTCTTCTCTCTTCTTCTCTCTTCTTCTTCTCTTCTTCTTCTTCTTCTTCTTCTCTTTCTTCTTCTCTTCTTCTCTTCTCTCTTCTTCTTCTTCTTCTTCTCTTCTTCTTCTCTCTTCTTCTTTCTTCTTCTTCTTCTTCTCTTCTTCTTCTTCTTCTTCTTCTTCTCTTCTTCTTCTTCTTCTTCTTCTTTTCTTTCTTCTTCTTCTTCTTCTTCTTTTCTTCTTCTTCTTCTTCTTCTTC
>CALYLW010002328.1:0-5000 GCA_944989445.1 Ampullaceana balthica | reverse complement strand
CTTCTTCTTCTTCTTCTTCTTCTTCTTCTTCTTCTTCTTCTTCTTCTTCTTCTTCTTCTTCTTCTTCTTCTTCTTCTTCTTCTTCTTCTTCTTCTTCTTCTTCTTCTTCTTCTTCTTCTTCTTCTTCTTCTTCTTCTTCTTCTTCTTCTTCTTCTTCTTCTTCTTCTTCTTCTTCTTCTTCTTCTTCTTCTTCTTCTTCTTCTTCTTCTTCTTCTTCTTCTTCTTCTTCTTCTTCTTCTTCTTTCTTCTTCTTCTTCTTCTTCTTCTTCTTCTTCTTCTTCTTCTTCTTCTTCTTCTTCTTCTTCTTCTTCTTCTTCTTCTTCTTCTTCTTCTTCTTCTTCTTCTTCTTCTTCTTCTTCTTCTTCTTCTTCTTCTTCTTCTTCTTCTTCTTCTTCTTCTTCTTCTTCTTCTTCTTCTTCTTCTTCTTCTTCTTCTTCTTCTTCTTCTTCTTCTTCTTCTTCTTCTTCTTCTTCTTCTTCTTCTTCTTCTTCTTCTTCTTCTTCTTCTTCTTCTTCTTCTTCTTCTTCTTCTTCTTCTTCTTCTTCTTCTTCTTCTTCTTCTTCTTCTTCTTCTTCTTCTTCTTCTTCTTCTTCTTCTTCTTCTTCTTCTTCTTCTTCTTCTTCTTCTTCTTCTTCTTCTTCTTCTTCTTCTTCTTCTTCTTCTTCTTCTTCTTCTTCTTCTTCTTCTTCTTCTTCTTCTTCTTCTTCTTCTTCTTCTTCTTCTTCTTCTTCTTCTTCTTCTTCTTCTTCTTCTTCTTCTTCTTCTTCTTCTTCTTCTTCTTCTTCTTCTTCTTCTTCTTCTTCTTCTTCTTCTTCTTCTTCTTCTTCTTCTTCTTTCTTCTTCTTCTTCTTCTTCTTCTTCTTCTTCTTCTTCTTCTTCTTCTTCTTCTTCTTCTTCTTCTTCTTCTTCTTCTTCTTCTTCTTCTTCTTCTTCTTCTTCTTCTTCTTCTTCTTCTTCTTCTTCTTCTTCTTCTTCTTCTTCTTCTTCTTCTTCTTCTTCTTCTTCTTCTTCTTCTTCTTCTTCTTCTTCTTCTTCTTCTTCTTCTTCTTCTTCTTCTTCTTCTTCTTCTTCTTCTTCTTCTTCTTCTTCTTCTTCTTCTTCTTCTTCTTCTTCTTCTTCTTCTTCTTCTTCTTCTTCTTCTTCTTCTTCTTCTTCTTCTTCTTCTTCTTCTTCTTCTTCTTCTTCTTCTTCTTCTTCTTTCTTCTTCTTCTTCTTCTTCTTCTTCTTCTTCTTCTTCTTCTTCTTCTTCTTCTTCTTCTTCTTCTTCTTCTTTCTTCTTCTTCTTCTTCTTCTTCTTCTTCTTCTTCTTCTTCTTCTTCTTCTTCTTCTTCTTCTTCTTCTTCTTCTTCTTCTTCTTCTTCTTCTTCTTCTTCTTCTTCTTCTTCTTCTTCTTCTTCTTCTTCTTCTTCTTCTTTCTTCTTCTTCTTCTTCTTCTTCTTCTTCTTCTTCTTCTTCTTCTTCTTCTTCTTCTTCTTCTTCTTCTTCTTCTTCTTCTTCTTCTTCTTCTTCTTCTTCTTCTTCTTCTTCTTCTTCTTCTTCTTCTTCTTCTTCTTCTTCTTCTTCTTCTTCTTCTTCTTCTTCTTCTTCTTCTTCTTCTTCTTCTTCTTCTTCTTCTTCTTCTTCTTCTTCTTCTTCTTCTTCTTCTTCTTCTTCTTCTTCTTCTTCTTCTTCTTCTTCTTCTTCTTCTTCTTCTTCTTCTTCTTCTTCTTCTTCTTCTTCTTCTTCTTCTTCTTCTTCTTCTTCTTCTTCTTCTTCTTCTTCTTCTTCTTCTTCTTCTTCTTCTTCTTCTTCTTCTTTCTTCTTCTTCTTCTTCTTCTTCTTCTTCTTCTTCTTCTTCTTCTTCTTCTTCTTCTTCTTCTTCTTCTTCTTCTTCTTCTTCTTCTTCTTCTTCTTCTTCTTCTTCTTCTTCTTCTTCTTCTTCTTCTTCTTCTTCTTCTTCTTCTTCTTCTTCTTCTTCTTCTTCTTCTTCTTCTTCTTCTTCTTCTTCTTCTTCTTCTTCTTCTTCTTCTTCTTCTTCTTCTTCTTCTTCTTCTTCTTCTTCTTCTTCTTCTTCTTCTTCTTCTTCTTCTTCTTCTTCTTCTTCTTCTTCTTCTTCTTCTTCTTCTTCTTCTTCTTCTTCTTCTTCTTCTTCTTCTTCTTCTTCTTCTTCTTCTTCTTCTTCTTCTTCTTTCTTCTTCTTCTTCTTCTTCTTCTTCTTCTTCTTCTTCTTCTTCTTCTTCTTCTTCTTCTTCTTCTTCTTCTTCTTCTTCTTCTTCTTCTTCTTCTTCTTCTTCTTCTTCTTCTTCTTCTTCTTCTTCTTCTTCTTCTTCTTCTTCTTCTTCTTCTTCTTCTTCTTCTTCTTCTTCTTCTTCTTCTTCTTCTTCTTCTTCTTCTTCTTCTTCTTCTTCTTCTTCTTCTTCTTCTTCTTCTTCTTCTTCTTCTTCTTCTTCTTCTTCTTCTTCTTCTTCTTCTTCTTCTTCTTCTTCTTCTTCTTCTTCTTCTTCTTCTTCTTCTTCTTCTTCTTCTTCTTCTTCTTCTTCTTCTTCTTCTTCTTCTTCTTCTTCTTCTTCTTCTTCTTCTTCTTCTTCTTCTTCTTCTTCTTCTTCTTCTTCTTCTTCTTCTTCTTCTTCTTCTTCTTCTTCTTCTTCTTCTTCTTCTTCTTCTTCTTCTTCTTCTTCTTTCTTCTTCTTCTTCTTCTTCTTCTTCTTCTTCTTCTTCTTCTTCTTCTTCTTCTTCTTCTTCTTCTTCTTCTTCTTCTTCTTCTTCTTCTTCTTCTTCTTCTTCTTCTTTCTTCTTCTTCTTCTTCTTCTTCTTCTTCTTCTTCTTCTTCTTCTTCTTCTTCTTCTTCTTCTTCTTCTTCTTCTTCTTCTTCTTCTTCTTCTTCTTCTTCTTCTTCTTCTTCTTCTTCTTCTTCTTCTTCTTCTTCTTCTTCTTCTTCTTCTTCTTCTTCTTCTTCTCTTCTTCTTCTTCTTCTTCTTCTTCTTCTTCTTCTTCTTCTTCTTCTTCTTCTTCTTCTTCTTCTTCTTCTTCTTCTTCTTCTTCTTCTTCTTCTTCTTCTTCTTCTTCTTCTTCTTCTTCTTCTTCTTCTTCTTCTTCTTCTTCTTCTTCTTCTTCTTCTTCTTTCTTCTTCTTCTTCTTCTTCTTCTTCTTCTTCTTCTTCTTCTTCTTCTTCTTCTTCTTCTTCTTCTTCTTCTTCTTCTTCTTCTTCTTCTTCTTCTTCTTCTTCTTCTTCTTCTTCTTCTTCTTCTTCTTCTTCTTCTTCTTCTTCTTCTTCTTCTTCTTCTTCTTCTTCTTCTTCTTCTTCTTCTTCTTCTTCTTCTTCTTCTTCTTCTTCTTCTTCTTCTTCTTCTTCTTCTTCTTCTTCTTCTTCTTCTTCTTCTTCTTCTTCTTCTTCTTCTTCTTCTTCTTCTTCTTCTTCTTCTTCTTCTTCTTCTTCTTCTTCTTCTTCTTCTTCTTCTTCTTCTTCTTCTTCTTCTTCTTCTTCTTCTTCTTCTTCTTCTTCTTCTTCTTCTTCTTCTTCTTCTTCTTCTTCTTCTTCTTCTTCTTCTTCTTCTTCTTCTTCTTCTTCTTCTTCTTCTTCTTCTTCTTCTTCTTCTTCTTCTTCTTCTTCTTCTTCTTCTTCTTCTTCTTCTTCTTCTTCTTCTTCTTCTTCTTCTTCTTCTTCTTTCTTCTTCTTCTTCTTCTTCTTCTTCTTCTTCTTCTTCTTCTTCTTCTTCTTCTTCTTCTTCTTCTTCTTCTTCTTCTTCTTCTTCTTCTTCTTCTTCTTCTTCTTCTTCTTCTTCTTCTTCTTCTTCTTCTTCTTCTTCTTCTTCTTCTTCTTCTTCTTCTTCTTCTTTCTTCTTCTTCTTCTTCTTCTTCTTCTTCTTCTTCTTCTTCTTCTTCTTCTTCTTCTTCTTCTTCTTCTTCTTCTTCTTCTTCTTCTTCTTCTTCTTCTTCTTCTTCTTCTTCTTCTTCTTCTTCTTCTTCTTCTTCTTCTTCTTCTTCTTCTTCTTCTTCTTCTTCTTCTTCTTCTTCTTCTTCTTCTTCTTCTTCTTCTTCTTCTTCTTCTTCTTCTTCTTCTTCTTCTTCTTCTTCTTCTTCTTCTTCTTCTTCTTCTTCTTTCTTCTTCTTCTTCTTCTTCTTCTTCTTCTTCTTCTTCTTCTTCTTCTTCTTCTTCTTCTTCTTCTTCTTCTTCTTCTTCTTCTTCTTCTTCTTCTTCTTCTTCTTCTTCTTCTTCTTCTTCTTCTTCTTCTTCTTCTTCTTCTTCTTTCTTCTTCTTCTTCTTCTTCTTCTTCTTCTTCTTCTTCTTCTTCTTCTTCTTCTTCTTCTTCTTCTTCTTCTTCTTCTTCTTCTTCTTCTTCTTCTTCTTCTTCTTCTTCTTCTTCTTCTTCTTCTTCTTCTTCTTCTACTCCTTGCTCTCTTCTCTTCTTCTTATACTTCTCTCTGCTTCTCTATCTGCCTCCTTTTCTCGCTATCTTTCCTCTGCTTCTTCTTCTCTCTCTTTCTCCTCTTTCTTCTTCCTTCTTCTTTCTTCTGCTCTCTTCTTCTTCTCTTTCTAATTCTCTTGCTCTTACTTCTCTTCTTCTTTTCTTTTGCTATCTCTCTTTGCGCTCTTCCTTTTCTTCTACTTGCCTGCTACTTCTCCTTTTTCCTTTCTCTCCCTCTTCCTCTTCTTGCTTACCTCTTTTTTCCTTCTCTCATCTCTTACTCTTCCTCTCTTTTTCTCTCTTTTTTCTCCTTCTCTTCTCTTCTCTTGCTCTTTATTTGCTAATTCTATCTCTATTCCCTCTCTTTCTTCTGCTACTTACTTTCTTCTCCTTCTTCTCCCTGTTTGTCTGGTCGCTCTTCTTGCTTTTACTCTCTTCTCCTCTTCTTCTCTTCTTCTTTTCTTCTAAAATTGCTAGCTCTTCTGCTCTGCTCTGATTCTACTCTGCTCAAGTCTACTTAACTGAGCTCTTCTTCTTGCTCTCTTACTCTTTTCCTTATCTTCTTTATCTTTACTGATACGCTTGTTCTCTCTCCATTCTCTTCTAGCTAATTCT
>CALYLW010002327.1:70204-91705 GCA_944989445.1 Ampullaceana balthica | reverse complement strand
AAGTGATAAGGAGTGAAAGCATTGTTTAAATACCTAAATCGTGGCATAGAGCAGCTATTTCCACACAAAGTATGTCTTTTTCTGAAATGCCCAGGTCGGGTTGATTGTGTGCTAAAATTCTAACAAACTGGTCAGCAAGATGGCATGTTCTAAAATATATAAAAGATAATAATGCTACTACTACTACATTAATACTTCTAATAATAATAATTTGAATTATGAGTAATTACAAACATATATATATATATATATATATATATATATATATATATATATATATATATATATATATATAAATTATAACCTATTTCACATAATATTTATTTGTTCAATTTACAATTCGTTGGCTCATTAAGTCAAATAAATAGGCTTATTTATTCAAAAACATTAAACATCAAATTAAAACGACACAGATATTAAGTCAGCTGTTATAAGTAACAAATATACAACTTCATATGTGTTGTGTATGTTAATTTGTCTTTAAGAAGAGAGTTGGGAAAAACTGACTTCTAGATAAATATTAGTCTACTAACTACTAGAGATTGTAGGACGCCGTGCGAACTATTTTTCAAAAGCCCAAGTAACTTATCCTTGTTTGATAAATACGAAATATTAAACTATTTGAAATGTACACAAATTATTTTTTTAATAGTTTGGGTAATTGACGTCATATAATATTTTATGGCGAGAAACACCAACACACGCTCTGTTAAAAATCTCGAAACCAAAATGATTATGATTTTATGTCTATATTTTCAAATTTAAAAAAAAAGTAATTTTCTTTTGTAAATGGGCTGTTGCACTTTTTCATTCAGCTTTGTAGAAACGGGTAATTGGGCTTTTATATTGTTTACTAGTGTGTTACCCGTCAAACATGACGGAATTTTGCACAATAAATACATTTCAGCTGAAGTCCATTTAGTTTGAAAAACTACACATCATAACAAAAACATAATGTAATTCAGAACTTTCATTTATTTTATGTATTTATTTTCATGCATGTGTCTTGGGCTTCCTGTAAATGTTGCTGGCAAGATAACCATTTTCCCCAGATCATTTGGATTGGCATCTCTGAGGTGAATGTAGTCTTCAACTCTCAGCTTCTTTTGATTTAGACGGATGTAGAGCAAGTGTTCACTTTCAAATTTTCGCGTACATATCTACGATGAATTGATGGAACAGCTGTCTAAATCGGTAATAGGTATTTGTTGAAATGACTATATTGTGTTTGATAGGCACCAAAATGATAGTTTTGTGTTAAATATTAACTGACCCGACTTCATGTTTTTACTATATATATTGTCTGGACTTGGTAGCATGTTGTCTTGACTTTAAAGCATATTTCTGGACTTGGCAGCATGTTGACTGGACTTGGCAGCATATTGTCTGGACTTGGCAGCATGTTGTCTGTACTTTTCAGAATGTTGTCTGGACTTTTCAGAATGTTGTCTGGACTTGGCAGCATGTTGTCTCTTTGCTGCGCCGTTCCGTATTATAAAACGTTAGGAGGCCAGTTCGCTGCCTGGCTACAGCTCACCAGGAGTCAAGTCAAATGACAACATATGAATGATCCACGAGTTTGTATAAAATGAATAATAAGCTGGTTATTAATTAAATTAGTTTCTAAATAAAAACAAAAAAGTAAACCTCAATATACACAATATAGATATTTCCAAATTGTAATTTGATTGATATTATCGGTATGTGTGTCTCATAAAAATCTGATACTATTGTTAAAAAAAACAACAACTTAAATGTACTTGGTTTGATCATGGATTAAGTTTGGCAAAATGAATACATATAAACAAAATAAGTGATTGTCCCTTTGGTAACGATTCATACGGGAACACTTACTGTTAGAATCGATTTCCTTTCTTATTCTATTCATTATGTTATAATTTCTTTATTTTTTTCTGGTTATATTAGGTTATTTGTAAAACATCATTTTCCAACACATTCAACAATTACAGCTCACCCCGTCTCATACAATCGCTATCGAATAACTTTATATTTGGTGACTTCCCAAACTTTTAAATACGTATATGAAGTAACAAAATAATGTTATTACCAAATGTATATTCCTATTAAATAAGTTCATTTAACGATCTTTAGATTTTTACTAAAACTTAAACATACACTTTCTAAATGATTGTCCTGTTTTAACAGGCACGATTTAACACATTTCCCAGGTGAAACTGACTTACGCCCAAGTATACCTCCGGGAAAGTTAATAACCATTCGATAACATGACTATATAGTTTTGTACTGATGAAGGAATAATCTTTAAAACTTTCAATCAGATTTTATCTTGTAAAAATAATTAATTGTTTTAATCATTTTTCGGAATATGAGTCTCTGGTTTTGAGTAATCAAATCCTAAATTGCACAGTTTTCGACATTGTTTTGAGTGTTTAGCATTGTAATGGTAGCTAATTTGAAAATTTAAAATATTTAACACTATAAATGGAAAAGCTGAACGAAAGAGAGTTGAGTTTAAAAAAGCATTCACTTTTAATAGAGATTAAAAATATTTTTTATTAATGGTGTGTTTAAATAATTCTTGATAGTCAAATCCTTTAGCAACAATTTTCAGAAAAAAATAATTACTTGCTTAAAAAATTAAACCCCAATGACAACATCAAATATACTATTATTTTTTATTGATATCAAGTATATGATATGTTGTTGACTGCAATTCAAAACTTGCGGAATTTTTCAACCAGTCCCTTTAATCACCGACTGTGAGTACACCAGGATATTAAAATGTAAATGGTTGGCTGTTGGCAGAATCTCTGTATTAGTTGTAGAGACGCTGTCACGAGAGATGCCAAAAAGGTGTTTATACATCTCCACATTTAGCTTCATTAGTTGTAGAGACGGTGTCACGAGAGGTGCCAAAAAGGTGTTTATACATCTCCACATTTAGCTTCATTAGTTGTAAAGACGCTGTCACGAGAGATGCCACAAAGGTGTTTATACATCTCCACATTTAGCTTCATTAGTTGTAGAGACGGTGTCACGAGAGGTGCCAAAAAGGTGTTTATACATCTCCACATTTAGCTTCATTAGTTGTAAAGACGCTGTCACGAGAGATGCCAAAACGGTGTTTATACATCTCCACATTTAGCTTCATTAGTTGTAGAGGCGCTGTCATGAGAGATGCCAACAAGGTGTTTATAAATCTCCACATTTAGCTTCATTAGTTGTAGAAGAGCTGTCATGAGAGATGCCAACAAGGTGTTTATACATCTCCACATTTAGCTTCATTAGTTGTAGAAGAGCTGTCATGAGAGATGCCAACAAGGTGTTTATACATCTCCAAATTTAGCTTCAGGAGTTAAATTGCTTTTTTGTAATGCCAGAAAGGTCTACATACTCCTCCACATGTATGGTCATGTAGTCATACATCTGTTTTGTAATGTCTATTTTCATATGTTAAATAACATTATTTCTAAGGAGTAAGTGGCTGTCCGCTGTTCATGACATAATTCAGGCATGAAAGAAGCAAGGTCTTTCTCCTTTTGATTTATACGTATATAATACTTGGTTAAGGTACCTTGCGAGTCTTTTATATCAAACAAAATAAAAAATTAAGACAAATTGTTTTTTTCTGAAATTTTTAATGACGCGTTCTTTTGCTGCTATAGTTTCAGGTCAGTGTGTAGCACAATGTTGTCTGTTTGTGCACCTGTGCTCTTTGGCGTAAACGTGTTCAATATGATTGGCTGTAGCAGTCATATGTGTTTGAGGGACGAATCGCTATAGATAACGGGACAGAACGGAAAGAAACTTGCCTTTTATTATATATAGGATTATCATCACGTTATGACAATTAGCTAATTAACAACGAGGAATGTGCGCCCCTACCGCAAATTTTACAATAGGGGCGGCTGTGAAATTTTAAGAATTAACGAATTTATCACATTATTAGTGTCACGTTTTCATACTAATTTAGTCGCTGTTTTTTTTTACAGTAGTATTAGTATCAGAATAATTTTTATCCAATAAGGAGTTTCAAGTTTTGGCAGTTAAAACGTTCACATGCTCTTGTATAGTTCCTTTATTTCTTTTATTAATTTCTGATTTGGCTTTTCTTTAATTGCGATTTTAAAAAACTCCTCTTTCCTTTAAAATTTTCATTTTAAGAAACTAATTAATGACAAGGAATTTGCCGCCCCTGGCAAAGTGCCAACCGGGGCATTCGCCCCCTGCCCCCTCTCGCTACGCCACTACACCAAACTCATATATTTTCATTATTATTTAACATTTTGTTTTGAGATTATTATTTTTTTTCTAAAACAGTTTTAATTTAAAAGAATTAACAAAATACGCATAAAGGAAATTATCCACAAAATATTAAATGAAATTATACACAATACTAAATGAAATTATCCACACAATACTAAATGAAATTATCCACACAATACTAAATGAAATTATCCACCTAATACTAAATGAAATTATCCACACAATATTAACTGAAATTAGCTACACAATACTAAATGAAGATATCCACACAATACTAAATGAAATTATCCACCAAATACTAAAGGGAATTATCCACACAATAATAAATGAAATTATCCACACAATATTAAATGAAATTATCCACACAATACTAAATGAAATTATCCACACAATACTAAATGAAATTATCACCACAATACTAAATGAAATTATCCACACAATACTAAATGAAATTATCCACACAATACTAAATGAAATTATCCACACAATACTAAATGAAATTATCCACACAATACTAAATGAAATTATCCACACAATACTAAATGAAATTATCCACACAATAATAAATGAATTTATCCACACAATACTAAATGAAATTATCCACAGAATGCTAAATGAAATTATCCACACAATACAAAATGAAATTATCCACACAATACTAAATGAAATTAGGCACAGAATGAAAGAAATCAAACCACACACAAGTATGTCAGCGCTTACCATTATGTGACACGTCTTTACACTCATACAGTTTTCATCCAAAGCTTATAATCTCATTCTTATCCTCAGTATTGACCTTTGCAACAAACTCCAGACCATCTTTGTAATTATGTACGATACACATTGTTTATATTACGTTGAGTACAGCGAGAAGCGTAACTGTGTTTTCCGCACCCTTGATTAATTCATTTTTTGTTCGCTTGAGAAATAGGAAAAATACAAATTATACAGAATACATTTGATTAGAAGGAGTTGCCCTCTGCCCCCTTGACAACTGCCCCGATGCCAAGTCGTTGTTACGCCTCTAAGAACAGCCACATTTAGTAAACTTCGTTTACATTAGAAACTTAAGAGGGGTGGGTACACTACTATGTTTATATTATTGAATTTATTGTAAAAATTTAATAAAATACAATTATATGATCAAGTTAAGCTATGAATAGAAATATATGTTCAATGTTTAATCATATAACAGCTACATAGTTTCGAAGACGACGGATTCCATCTTGAAAATAACTATTCGTAGAGTTCTACAATTAACACTCAAGAGTATATGTAGATTATGTAATAAAAAAATAGACTCATTACCTTAAAGTATTTTTAGAGGTACTGAGGTATTTAAAAATTTTGAAAATTGAAAAAAAAAGTTTTCTTGAATTTTTTAAATATGTCTTTGAAAAAAGTGCTTAAATGTATCATTATTATAAAATGTAAATAAAAGATAAGCGGCTGGTTAGCGAAGTCAATAGTGCGCTCACCTCACAAGCTGAGGATCGAGCCCACCCAAAGCCACAATATAAATAAATGATATGCTAAGAAAGTCCTCCGGTGACCCCTGGAAGGGAACTGAGGCCCCCACCAGATATAAACAAGCCCCTAGTAAGCTCTAATGGAAACATTAGAGATCCCTTACGACCTTCGGTCATGGGACTTACTTTTTACTTTAAATGAAAAGGTAAGTAGTTGACCAATTTAGTTTTTCAAGTGCTCATCATCCATAAAAAAGGCGTACGAAGACAAACACCAAATTATATTCTGGCCATTTCTTACTTTAAAAGTGGATATTGTAGAATTATCCGATACAAATAACCGAAACAACAGTTTCAAGAAAATATTTTTTTAAGTTGATGTCTTATACTTTTCTTTTGTTTTCATTCTTTATTTTTTAAAACTACATACACATGAGGTAAACATTTATTTTCAGAGTTTTATATTTTCACGCTAATAATTGGCTGGGGGCAAGGAGTCAAAACGCGAGGGGATGGGTCGTCGTGTTGTCGAACCACCTGATGTAGAAACGTCCGGTGTCGAAACGTCATGGAACCATTTGTTTGACGTGTGTTTCAAACAAAGATCATTTCTAATACCAAAAATTAATATTTTTGTGAAAGTTTTAATTAATATCATAATAACTATATTAAAGCGTAATACCACAATTAAATGTAAAATAGTTAGTTTGACAGAGCAAAAGTGTTATCAAAAGTATGTTAAAGAAGTCATCAGTTATTATTAAGAATAATTATTATAAACACTTAAACCTTTGTGCTATAACTCGTATTTAAAAAAAAATTAAACTTTGCTAAAATGAAACTGGCTTCTTCTTTTTAATATTCCTTTTTTTGAAAATTTAATATTCGTATTTTGTTAAAATTTATATTATTTGAAATTTTTGAAGGTTTTAGCTTTTGCTGTTAAAGCGAGGTCACACTTCACATGCAAGTAAATGAATTAAAAAAGTTTATATTAATTATTTTAATTTTACCAAATACAATTTTAGTTGTTTCTTTGGGTACGGAAAGCAAATGAATTTTTTTCTAGACTGGCATAACTCTGTAAGTAATTGTTTAATTAATAAACGCGTTCTTTTGACTCACTAAAATTATCTGGTAACTTAAATACAAATGTCTTTTTATCATCAACATTTGAGCGTATATACGAGTCAGCATTTTAAAAGTGAACTTATGATAATGTATACATCGCGAGCCGATAAACAGCTATGCTAATTATCAAGACATTGATGTCTTCAGTGTTTTAATGTTCAACGACATATCAAAATATTTGTGCAAGTTAATCATCGCCCATATAATTGGATGTTTAAGCATGTGTTCTTTTAAAAGAAAGTGATTGATATAAGTAGGCTCTTTGCTCAAATGTAAAGTATCCTTGGCCCTTGTATCTAACTCCAATGAAGGCTTATCAAGTATGTAAATGAACGTTTTCGTTTTCGCAAAGAAATGTTATGTCACTTATTACATAAACGTCTATTGAGATTATCAATTAATATATTGTATCATTGTTTAGCGTACAGTGCAGAAGATAATTTATTTTACTATCTTAATACTATCATGTCTTGTGTAACAATAATATAACAATCAATAGAACCTCCATGATGTTTACTAAAAGTCGTTTTTTAAAAGATTTATTTTAATCACATTTATTTATCATTAACTGAATCATCTTTTATAGAGGCTCCTTCAGTACTCAAGATGATTGCTTCCTATTAACGTTCAGATATGTATCGTGATGGGTGTGGTTGAAACGGAAATCACTTCAGTTGTTTGTCTCCACAGTTAAGGGATGAGCAACTAAAATCCCAAGTAGAACAGCTGGCGTCGTAGACTTGATACAATGCAGAGTTGAATTTTACAATATTGTTTTTTTCCCATTTTACTATTATATTTAATTTATGGTTGGTGGGTAGGGGAAAAGTTATCACATGTTGTAATTTTATATGGGGGGTTCTCTGGAAGTTTGACAAGTTGTTGACAAGGGGGGGGGGAGTAAAAAAAAGCCAAACATTTGTTTACATTAATTTACGGACAGCCCCTATCACGTTGCATAGTGTCATCATTTGTAGCTTCGTACAACCAAGACATCATAGTAGTCAATTAACGATTAGGTTTATTTTCAAGTATGTCATAACCACACAAACCAGTGATGATAATTTAATGTTATTTTATTGTTTAACTTTCAAAATTAGTAGCAGGCTATGTTATCATGTAACAGAAAAACATGTATAGTGTTAAATAATGTCCACGTTCATGGAGGAAAGCAATTATTTAATTATAGCAATAGAATATATATATAATTATCGGAACTGTCAGCGGAAATAGATAGTCAGTGAAGGAAATTTAACATTTTAATACACATCTCGAGGCTTGTCATGGGACAGGGAAGCATATCTTGAAAGAGATAGATGGCAATTGATGAAAAGTAAGCCGATATTAAAGTTTGTAAGGTTATTTATTTTTATTTAGGGGGATGGCTGTATAATTTAAAAGCCAGAAAGTCGTTACATAGGTGCTTAGTTATTATGTGACCTAATACATAAAGTATGCATACTATTCCTATAGTGGTAACTCATCTTATAGTATAATATCTTAATTAATGCGCTTATTCTGTATATACGATAATTGAGTTAAGCGATTATCCAAGGCTTTTCTCAATTTTATTAGAGCTTTACATTTTAACCAAAGTAAACGTATTTTACAAAATAATAATATGAAATTAACTTCCAAAATGCGCGTAAAGAAAGCAAAAATAAAACATAAAAAATTATTTACAGAATATGTCATGTACTCTACTCTAAAAAACCCTTTATTCAATTTTTATCTTACACCAGTAGACAATTTCTTAACTAACAGAGAACAAATGAAGCTGAGTGGCCAAAGCCAACAGGAAACCACCCGGCAGACAATCATCCTCGCCAATAAGGTCACCACCAGTGGAACGTAAGGATACTGTTCGAAGCTGGATTAACTGCCCAAGTTGCTGACGAAATGCAACGGTACAAGCTAGCCATCTTAGTAATAGGTGAATCCTGATGGACTGGCTCAGGCCAGATGAAGCAAAGCACAGGAAAACTGCTACTATATACCGGTCATGAAGAAGAAAATGCAGCTCACATCCAAGGAGTAGTGCTCATGATTTCCAAAACTGCTGAGAACGCCATTTGATGGTGGGAAGCACACGATCCCCGGATAATCACCGCAACATTTAGGACCAAAAAGCAAGAAGTCAATATGGATCTTATTTATGTATACGATTCAACCAGTGACACAAAAGAAGAGGACAAAGATGACTTCTACGACAGACTGAGAACCCTTATCCAACAGTGTCCTAGGAGCAAAGTTATTATACAAATGGGCAACCTCAATGCAAAAATAGGCAGCAACAATATTGGATATGAAGAATGCATGGCACCACTCGGCCTCGGAGAGATAACGATAATAGTGAATGACTAGCAGTTCTATGTGCTGCAGATGGACTGGTCATCCGTGGAAGTCTCTTCATGCATATAAATACCCATACGGCAACAAGTATATTACCAGATATGTCAACGGCTAACGAAATGGACCATATCTGTATCTGCAAAAATTTAGAAGATCTTTTCAGGATGTTAGGGTAAAAAGAAGGGCAGATGTAGCCTCAGACCATCACCTACTGATTTCCAAACAAAAGTTCAAATTGAAAAAAGAATTGGACAAGAGAGGGAAACAAGAGCCAACGTTTTAACACTACTCTTTTGAAAGGGAAACCACAAGTTAATGAGTTCAAACTAACATTATCCAACAAATTGAAGATCTTACAAAATCTAGTCAACAAAGAAACAATTGACCAAAACTGGAAAAGCATCAAAGAGATACTTACGACAAGCTGTGAAGAAGTGTTGGGCCCCAGGCAATAAACGCTGAAAGAATGGATTTCTAATGAAACCATGGAGAACATCTAACCTAGGAAAAAGAAGAAGGCAAATCTAAACTACAGCCACACAAGAACTGAAACAGTTAGATCATCAGCAGAATATTCAGACGTAAATAGAGACGTTAAACGTAATATAAAGTCAGATAAGAAGAACTACAGAGAAGGATTAGCACTTGAAGCAGAAGAGGCCGCTTAACATGGAAACACAAGAGAACTATTCGGTACTATAAAAAGGCTATCTAGAAAGTTAAAATATCCAGAGAGATATGTTAAAACTGAAGATGGAAAATCTATACCTGATGAAGAGGGTCAGAAAAAAGATGGATAGAAGTCTCCACAACCGACAAGCCCGACAATACACACTCAACATAGAGTCAGCGGCGGAAAAAAGATCTAGAAATATACTGCAGCATACCCACAAAACAAGAGAAAAGCAGATCAATTAAACAACTAAAGAAAGGCAAAGTGGCTGATCCAGACAAAAAACTGACAGAAGTCTTGATAGCATATATTACGACTAGCTCTGAAATGCTACACATTATTTTCAAAATAATAGGGGAGGAAGAACAGATTCCGATGGATTGGTAAGAAGGACATCTCATTACGCTCCCAAAGAAAGGATATCTTAGCTCTTGCCCAAACTGTAGAGGAATAACACTGATATCCATACCGAGCAAAGTATTTAACAGAGTGCTGCTAAACAGAATGATGTACGCAATAAACACCAATCTTAGAGACCAACAAGCAGGTTTTGGAAAGGATAAATCATGCACTGACCAGATTACCACACTGAGAATTATATGGAACAATCCCTTGAGTGGAACTCACCATTATACGTCAACTTTATTGACTATGAGAAGGCTTTCGATAGCTTTGACAAGCCAACACTGTGGATGTTGCTTAGACTCTACTGGATACCACAAAAAAGACTACAATAATTAAGGCTTCTTACGAAGGACTTAGATGTAGAATTGCTCATGGCCAACAAATAAAAGCGGCTTTTGTTGTACAGGCCACTGTCAAATAGGGTGTCTGCGTTCGCCTTTCTTATTCCTGCTAGCTATTGACACGATAATGAAAATGTCTACAGAGAAGAAGAGAAATGGTATCCAGTAGACACTATGAAAACAACTTGATGACCTGGATTTTGCGGATGATCTGGCCTTAATATCACACACACAACAACAGATGCAGGAGAAAACCAACTATGTAGCACATTACTCTGCTTGCCTTGGCCTGAACAGCCATAAGTGAAAAAGCAAAGTCTTTAAAATAAATACATCAAGCGACAGTCCAATAACACTGGAAGGAACAACTCTTGAGCATGTGGATGGCTTTACATATCTTGGAAGCATCATTGACCCACAAAGAGGGACAGGCGCCGATGTAAGATTGAGAATTTGCAAAGCAAGAAATGCATTTAAACCGCAAAAAAATATGTTTAGAGCTGCAACAACTTGACCATCCAGACCAAGTTCAGGATATTAAACACCACAGTAAAGCATGTCATGCTATAAGGAGCAAAATCATTGCAAAAAAACAGCAGCTGTTTCAAAAGAGCTTCAAATATTTATACACAAATGTCTCCTTATAATTCTCAGAATCCGCCTGCCCAATGTTATCACCAACGAGGATCTCTGGCAACGCACACAACAAGAGCCAGTGGAAGAGCTAATACGCCAGCGCAGATGGAGATGGTTTGGCCACACTCTCAGAAAGCTACATCCAGCATTGTGAGACAAGCCCTCACTTGGAACCCTCAAGGCAAGAGCAAAAGAGGTCGTCCCAAAATGACCTGGAAAAAGGGAACTGGAGGCAGACACAAAAATGTGGGCACAGCTGGGTGCAGTTAGAGAGATTTGCCCAGGACCAGGATGATTGGAGAGCCTTTATTCGTGGCCTATGCACCATATTGGATGATGGGCGATGATGATGACTGTAGGATGAGCATTGCACAGCTTAACACATCGTTTCAATGAATTCAGAGTCGAAAACTGAACGTGCAAGCCAAGTAAAATGTTCGAGGGAAAGTATGGTAAGTGGGTGACCTATTAATTGGCATTAGTTGTAAGCAGACCCATGGAAGACAATGATTAAGGGATGATTTTAATTATTGTACCTTGTAAGAAAAATCACCGATAAACATGGGGAAAAGTTCGTTGAAGGAAATTAGGGTCCAAAGTAAACAAATGTTGAACAGATTAAAATCAGACACCTGCAAACGAAACGCGGATATAAGGGGAGAGTTTTGAGAATTCTTATAGATTGCTGAGAGAGAAATTAGAGACAGTAATAGGAGCTAGTAATGTTTAGACGTTAGTAACACTGTACTATGTGTGTACTGTTAACGTACATTAATTTAGTCATAATTAAGCATAGGTAACTGTGTTTACATTTGAACAGAAAGTAGTCAAATAAATTATAAGAGCTACAATCCTCATTTGATTACTGTGAAATTTACTGTGCCGTTAGTGCAGGAGTAATTTATGTTGTTATCAATCGGTGTAGTCACATGTAGTCACAAGTGACATAAAACATGTTTTCTTTTGTTCTAAAGACTTTTTATTACAGTGCGCATGGTTCTCGTCAGATTATCCATGTGCGTCTTCTTACCAGGAAAAAGCATCTTAAAACAGTTTTAAACCGGATGTGTTGCATGTATATGTCAAAGAGGATAAGATATTAATACAAATATTAGTAAAACAAATTATGATTTCATTTAATGAACCTTATTTGAAGGAAGTATTCACTTTTGAATATATCATTAATTAAGTCACATGTTTGCAGTGCCCGAATCAGAGTATTTATGAAATAAACGGTAAATTGAAGTTCCGCGATTTGTTCATATAGCTTTAATATAATTTGGAAAAGAAATCATCATGTTTCACTTCAAGGTGTCAGCAGAATACAAGTTCTCTGGTAAATACTTTTATTTTTTTCCAAATCATTTTATTTATCATACAGTACATACAATTCAAGTAATTACAGACAATTACAAATGAAATATCCATTTGATGTTTCATATTTTGATAAAAGAGGGGTAACATTTATTCTGTTAATCATATTTGATAAACACGTGGCCTTAACCAGGGATTCGTTTCTAAAAAATGTATATAGCTTGTATAAACATGTATTTTATAATGTGAAAAAAAGACATTGACACAGCTTATTTTTATTTAAATTTGTATTTGAAGAAAAGTTAATTATGCTTTGATAACAATATTGAAATGAATTAAGAGATAAAATTGTAATAAATTGGACAATTACCAGTAGTTTACTTTTTGATTAGGTTTCACTTTAGTAAAAGCTATGGCTTTTTAATTTAGAGACATTCACTTCATTAAATAAGTATTAGAAAATTAAGAGTCAGATTAATTTGCAGAAGTTTACCGATAAAGGATTTATCAAACTTAACTTAAAAATGAAACAAATTATCTGTTTTGATAGACATCTGAAACACATATGTATATATGCTTTAGTTAGTGTATCATTATATGTTAGAAACTAACTATAAAATACACAAGTTATAAGCCCTGCTATTTTAAGAGAACTTTTTTTCTGAGTTTTTATCCAAATAAATAGTAAATTTATTATGGGATTTCTACTTCCATGCACAAATATAAAACATGAAATTATTTTAATGATTTTAAGCAGAAACGTCATTACTTTAAACTTTAAACTGTTAAATACGCAAAAAACATTATTTTTTTCTAAACCTTATACCTATTGCCAGAGGCGTCACAAGAGGCGTACGTGTAGTGCGGAAGGCTTTGGGTGACACCTTAGTGGTATGTAAAATTATAAATGTTTCTGTAAGGTAGATGTAGAACTATCACACAAACCATAGTGAAAAATCTACAAATTACTATGATAAAATATTTATTTTAAAAAAAATTTAAAAAATCAGATTTAGAAAATTACACACAAATAGATTGAGTGAAAAACAATGTTACAAGTAGCTGTCTCTAAAGCTCCATTAATGGTATTATAAATGTCATAAAATATGTTTAAAAAATAGAGAAAACTTACATAAAATTGTGTTCAAATTTGTGACAAATCAAAACACACTTCAATTTTATAGTAACATACATTTGAAAAGGCAAACACCCAAAGTACTTTTTGGAGGTGCTATTTGAAAGGTATTTTCAAACATCCAATCAAGAAACAAATCTATTTTTTTGTACTTGCACCAAAAAAAAATGAAAGCAAAAAAAAATAATTAATTATATAAAATTAAAATATATAAATAGTACACATGTTTATGGATTATACTTAAATTATTTGCGGTTCGATTTTATACATATGAAGGGCTCAAGGGAAGAAACGGCTATGTCACATTTTTGTAGTTTTGAGATATTCAAGTTTTAAAGTTCAAAATTGTACAGATTTCTTATAAATTAACTAAATAGATTTGAATTTCTAATAAGTTCAGAGACATAATTTTATCATAAAACCTCATTCAGAGCATTGTATTTTCGGTCCTCTATCAGATACAGGGGATAACTTAAAAATGTCAAAAATGTCACATAGCCGTTTCTTCCCTTGTGGTCTTCATATTGTTAAAGCCTACTACACTTAGCATATTTCGTTGCACTCATTTTAAATAGAGATGTGTAGATTTACTATATTTTTTTTAAGGATTTACGTGCTCACTGCCCTGTGCACAAATCTTTTTTTTTATTTGGCCTGAAAAATAATACGAAAATTACAGTTAGTTCGTTCGCCATTTTCGATGATCTGTTCTGTAGATCCCATTAAGGTGTCTAGACAGCTTGATGATTTATGTTGCTGTGAAGACCAATCTTTGCGTTATGTTCTAATAAGAAATTAACTTGATGTCATTAAAAGCACTAGCTTGTTTCCTGAGCTTTGAGATTGTTGTCCTGTTGTCTGTTACATATGTTTCGGTGCGGATTTTTTTCCAAAAATGAACTTTATTCACTTTGTTAATAAAATGTCTTCATTAACCCTTAAAACATCTGATTGATTTATGTTTTAGACTTGACTAAATGTTAAACATGATGGATGTTCTTTTTAGTAAAAGTAGCAAATACATTTTAAAGCGAATTTATGTATTATGTAAGTTGAAAATGTCTTCTTTTACGCTTTCTTTCTTAGTATTATTTGACTTATTTTCATTCAAGTGAATTGAATGTCACCATTTAAAAAATCCAAATATGTTATAGGTATTAAATTTGATTTCCAGTTTATAAAAATTTCAAGCCCTTTACTGAAAGATAACGTGGCTTGAATTTTAACTTCTTTTTAAATCCCTTATATTAACTTCACCGCTGTCTCTGTTTCTCTGTCTCTCTTTCTCTCTGTCTCTCTGTCTCTCTCTCTCTCTGCCTGTCTGTCTTAGGTGGGCGGAAAAACAAAAGTCAAAAATGACCCACTTCCCGTGATCCGATCGAGCTGAAATTAATGCATTTTTAGATTATCCTTATATAACGTATGTAATTCAAATTCACGGTTTGTTATTGTTGTTTTCTTCCACTTCCACGTGAGAGTTTGAGTTGACGCCGACCGTCGTGCCGACACACCCTCACGTCATATCTCCCGTTATTAAAGTCAGGGGACATCACTCGGTGTCAGTCTGTAATTGTTTGTCGCGTTGAAACATAATCAATACTTTTAGTTCTGTCTCATATATAATGGATTTATAGTCAAAAACTTTGTTTTTACGGGTTTGTTTTATTAAATCCCTTATATTAACTTCACCGCCGTCTCTGTCTGTCGTCATCTCTCTCTCTCTGTCTTGGGCGGGCGGAAAAACAAAAGTAAAAAATGACCCACTTTCCGTGAAGCCATCGAGCTGAAATTTGGAACACTGACCTGTGTCACGTAACAATGCATTGTATCAAAATTTCAGATCGATCGAACGTACCGTAATTAAATTAATGCATTTTTAGTTTATCTCTATAAGAGGTATGTAATTCAATTTCACTGTTTGTTATTGTTTTTTTTCACGTGATTGTTCAGTCACGCGTTGACGCGACCCATCGAAGTACCGGCGTGCTTTTGTTTTACATTTTACGTATCACGCTGAGCTCGGTCCAGCGATCGGTGACCAGAACTTTCCCCTCCCACAACCCCCCCCCCGGTTATACAGCTGGAGTTAAGGCAGATACAGTCTGTAAATGATTGTCGCATTTGAAGATGAACAATACTGTTAATTATGACTCATATATAATGAATTTATAGTCAAAAACGTTGTTTTTACGGGTTTGTTTTATTTAGTGAGTTGCTTACACACACATACAACTGAACCAGATGCTTGGGTATGTGCCACCCGGGCAAAAACCAGGTTTGCCACCCGCCATCCGAAAGAATATGTTTGATGTTATAGTGAAATAATCATTTTAATATATATAAATAATAAGGGAAGTATAATATATATTTATATGTTATAAATCAATACATGTAGAAACTCTTTAATTTCTTGGAAAAAATAAGTATTTTGCTTTTCCTCATGGCACAATATTTCATGAACAAATATTGTCAGCCATACGATGCTCAATAGCAAAATAAGCTATAGAAAGGTCAATATCTTTGTATTCATTATTGCTCGTAATTAATTTTTCATTAACTTAATTTTAGTAAAGATTCTCTCGCAGCTGAAAGGAATATTCAAAATAATGGGATTATCTTAGGCAGTGTAACTACGAGATTAGATATATGTAAATAAACTTTAACAAATCATGTTGGCTTGTATTCAGCAATTCATTTATTGTAGCGGTGAGGTAAAATAGTCCTTGCCTGAAAATGTCATGTGAGATACTTTGAATTTAAAAACTCTCACTTAAAGGCGAAATTTCAAAGTCCAGTAGATTTGTTTGTGTACGAAAATCATATCTAGTCTTCGAATTCTGTAACTGCCAAAACATTTCATGAACTTTTAAAGTAACCTTTGAAATGAAATAATCATTTTATCTACATTAAAAATGCATTGTTCTTCAAGATATCAGCATTTCTTCATTATACTTTTCAACACCAGGAATGTTTACAAAAGCTTGATTGAACTTTTTAGCAAATAATTCTGCTGATGAATTGCGTCGAAATGGAAGTTTAACGAAATTCTACCTTTAAAAGACGTGTTAAAAATTGTAAGATCTGTGAAAGTTTTGTCAATAATAATTTGTCAAAATGCTGAAGCTGCATTCAACACAGTAAAAATATTGCTGATTTTTAGTCTGCTAGCTATTTATTCAATGGTGGGTAATTGATAATTTTCTCTCTGAATGGCAATGTTAAGGTCTGTTGTGTGCAGACAGATCCTTAAAGCACCCCTTTTTTTCAACAATGACCAGTGAGTTGACCCAAGCTATGATCAACTTTCTAAATGACTCCATCCATTTCCATGTGTTCACGTTATGTCCTGAAATGATCAGGAGATTTTTCTGGCAGGATGTACTACTGTGTTGAGTATTATATGTGTGTTAGTGTCTAGGCTATGTGCACACATTACTACTGTGTTGATTATTATATGTGTTTTAGTGTCTAGGCTATGTGCACACAGTACTACTGTGTTGAGTATTATATGTGTGTTAGTGTCTAGGCTATGTGCACACAGTACTACTGTTTTGAGTATTATATTTGTGTTAGTGTCTAGGCTATGTGCACACAGTACTACTGTGTTGAGTATTATATGTGTGTTAGTGTCAAGGCTATGTGCACACAGTACTACTGTGTTGAGTATTATATGTGTCTTAGTGTCTAGGCTATGTGCACACAGTACTACTGTGTTGAGTATTATATGCGTATTAGTGTCTGGGCTATGTGCACACAGTACTACTGTGTTGAGTATTATATGTGTGTTAGTGTCTAGGCTATGTGCACACAGTACTATTGTGTTGAGTATTATATGTGTCTTAGTGTCTAGGCTATGTGCACACAGTACTACTGTGTTGAGTATTATATGCGTCTTAGTGTCTAGGCTATGTGCACACACAAAGACGTGCTCTCAAATGTTAAATATATACAATTATAACAAATTATCTTAAGAGCGATTCCTACAAGTGCGATATACACTATATATAAAACACAAAATACATCAAGACACATAATCTAATATATAAAGCTTAGTTGGTGATTGTATCTTTGTATATTTGTATAATGCATGTTTGTGTGTTTGTATGTTTCACGTTTCGACTTTCTGTTACATAATCTCGGAAATACCAAATGACGGACGTGGACCAAATTTGCAGGATGGTTCCTTTTAACCTGCAGATGGTTTCAGTATAGTTTTTGTAATTGTCCCTTTTGCCAGAAAGCCGTAAAATAAAAACTAAGAAAATGTAGAGACAAAGAGAAATAAAGTGTATCTCATTTCCATATTGAACAACTTCAGGCGGCATTCCAGTCGAGTTATGTTTGGTGCATTTTTAAAAAAAAAGTTTATTTTTAACGTTGCGCTGTAAAAAAATATTTTATTGTCAAATTACGGTGTGCACTTTTTCGTGTACACATCATAAGTTTATCTGTGCTATTTCATTATAATAAGAAAGCAGTTACTTTTTTACTGGTACTTTCTTTATATTATAGATGGGTTAAAACTATTTTGTTACATTCGTCTTTTTAAATTAAGAGTTTAGTTATGTTGTTTATAATAACTCACAATTTAATTAAAATAATTACTCATTATGTGATTGAATATTAAGATAAAATAAATGTCCCAAATCTAATAAACTTAATCGTAAGTAGAGCACTTATATGTTATTTTTTCTAAACACAAATTTGTTGCGGGTTCTTTATTCCTAATGTAGATTTGATTTTTAATATATATATATAGATCTAACAATATATATCTATATATCTATATATAGTAGATAAATATTTCTGCAACTTAAAATTGTCTTGCTAATTTAACTGGCCAAATCTTTTAAATTTACTTATTAAAGTTAAGTATCAATATTCTAAACATGCATATAAATGCATTTGACCAATACTGTAATTTTGTTTTTACATAAGTTAAACAAATTGACAATTTAAAATTTGTCTACCGGATTTATTAACAGACGTATATTAAACTCAATACAAGTGAACCTAAAAGCAATTACTTAGCATGTGTTGCGAATTGAATATGTCAGGGTCATTCCTTTTTAGCCTGAATTATAAAAGCCATTTTTTTTTAAAAATAGTCATTGTTACACATTAACCAACCGAAGAATTATTATTTTTATAAATTTGGTAAATAATTTGTTTATTTTTCACAAACAAAATCTGATGTGGGGGTTTTGAAATATAATTTACGAAATATGATGTCTCATCGGGAAAAGTGATCCAAAACATAATTACTTTACTTTTTGAAATTATACCATTTGCATTAAAGCCTTACTATTAAATCGTTTTATATAGATATATATATATATATATATATATATATATATGTATACACAATGTTTAAATGCGTTGAACTAAGGGATGAGTTGGTGTTAAGTGACCGCTCTTAGGTTTACAAATTGTGTTAGCAATTTTTTATTCGATACCGTCTTCATATTTACAAAAATATCCTCTCCACATTTTTAAAAGTATTGCCTAAGGTTTAAGATGATTATTTATCTCGTACGTTTTAAGTATACTCGTATAATAACGAAACGCGCTCTTAATGATATTTCTTTTATTTTGAATGGTTAATTTGAGACTGGTGTATGTTCTTCATCGTCTTACCATTAATACATTGTAAATAAACCTATATATTCAGTTTATTTTTTCAAGAAGAAAACGTATTTTGTTTTAAAATCTCAAACTGTTGATTGAGTCTCGTTGATTTAATTGAACCTTAACCCTAAAATACAATACTATTATTATGTTGGTTATATCCCGGTAGTACGTTAGCACATTGTTCTGGCTTGCAAATCATGATTTTGACAAATATATTTCAATACAAAATGCGATAATTTTTTTTAAAAAAATAATACAAAAGTTAAAAAAGCATAACCTGATGGCTTACAAAATAAAAACAATTCACTACTTTTATGATAATATATTTCTTTTAAATGTACAATTATGTAAAATTAAACGGTATGATATTTTCAAGAAAATTGTCTTTTTACATCATTAAACATGAATTACAGAAGGATATTGTGAATACGAAAAATGTGTTTACGTGTCAAGTATGTCTTGGTGTTGATATTAATCTGCTTTATTGGACTAGGTAAGTCATTCTGAATTAATAATGATTCTTTCTATTTTAAATTAATAATTATTTACCATTAGAATATGAATATTTGGTGAGAGTTAGTTTAATCAATCATTTTGTAATTTTAATAAGGATGAAAGTATTTGACGTATGTTTGGCGCTTACATAGAATTTTTTTAATATTTATTTGTGTCCTTTTTTAAATCTATTTTATTTTGTTTAGTTATTTTGTGCGTAATGGCGCTGCTATAAAAGTGTATATTTATTACAATGACAATGAAATTGATGTGAAAATTTAAAAAAGCAAAATATATCATTAAACAGATAGAACAAATGTTAGAGGGAATAAATATAATAACGTACCAGAAAATTATTTATATATGTAGTGTCTGTAATATATAAACTTAGAGGAAGATAAAATAAATAGATGTGAAAATAAATTATGATATTACTAAAAAAAGAAGATCATTAATATTTAGGTGAGGATTTCAGGAAACTATATATTCAATACTTGCGTGTTTAAAAACATTAAGTATGTAATTAACATATTGCACTTACACCAGTGATGTATGGCAAAAAGATTGTAAATAGTAATAATACAAAATACATTCTGTGGTGATATCGTTCTTCTTAATTTATAAAATCGTGTCAATCGGGTTTAGCCAATTGTTTTTATTTTTTTAAAATACATATTTTAAATCATCCACGAAAAGCAATTGTTTTTCCACAAGCTTAACTAAAACAACTTGTATTTTACTAAGATTGCCCACAAAAAATGAAATAAAATGCAATTACATAAATACTATTTAATTTGTATATCTCTTGTTGCAGCATGTGGCTATCATTGGTGTAATGGGAAGGACAAGTTTATTGCCTATGAGAAGTGCTTCACTTTATACAGAAATAAAATGTCATGGTATGATGCAAAGGTTAGCAAACTGAAATGTATGTCTATCCTGTAACTACTTGTAACTAATTATATGCCAATTTACAATTAAGACATGAATAATTATGTTGACTTGAAACACCTATATGCCTGTTACTGCTTGTATATAATTATTTGCCAATTTACAATTAAGACATAAATAATAATGTTGACTTGAAACATCATTTTTACTAATAACATAGTAATGGAAATTAAGTACGAGCTACATTTGAATTTTATATTAAGTAATTTTTTGGTGTGCATAATTTTGTAACACAAAAATCTGTTTGGTGGCCCAAGGCCACCTGTTTTATGTCCGCTGATTTAATACCATAACTGTTCGAACAATTTGAATTTGATAAATGGATTTAATGTCACAAGGGAAAATTGCAACTCATACTACAAGTCAATAGTGCGCTCGCCTCAAAGCTGAGGGGCGTGGGATCTAACACACGTTAAAACCAAAACAAAATTGAAATGACTAACACTAAGAAAGTCCTCCGCCGTCCAACCAAGGTCATTAAGCCCTTAGTAAGTTCTAATGGAAAAATTAGGACCCCCTACGATCATCGGTTATGGGATTTTAAAAAAAAATGTAAATACAATAATTGCGTTATGCGCTTATCCAAGGCTTCTTGCTATGTTACTAGAGTTTTACATTTTTACCAAAGTAAACATATTTTCAAAATAATAATGTGAAATTAACTTCCCAAAGGCACATATCTAAAGCAATACTATCTCATTAAAATTATTAATGGCACCT
>CALYLW010002327.1:55204-65204 GCA_944989445.1 Ampullaceana balthica | reverse complement strand
CTTATTTCATGCAAAGCAGAACGAATTTGCTGTGTTACGTTACAAACTTTGAAAGCCGTGGAAATTACCGTGACTTAACCGATCTCTCGATTATATATATATATAACAACGAGCGCATTACCCGTGCTTAGATACACGGTAGTCATAATAAATAGGTGACATTATTTTTTGTTTTGACTAATAATTTCTTTAAATATTTAGAGATGAATATTACGATTCACTAATATGTTTTAGTTAGACAGCGTCCCTCTTCTACATATTATAACAAGATGGTTACTCGACAAAATAAAAAGAAAAAAAACTAATGATGTTTGTCCATTGTGTACATTTTTTTAATAGCACATGCTTCTTTGTAGATTGGGTACCAGAATAAGAGAGTTTCTAAACTCTAATGCGCAAGGGCTCATTTTTTTTCCACATAAATAATTTTCATTAATCATATTACTATTTTAAAAAATGCTCAAATATTTATGCTGAAATTAAAAAGTATGTCTGTTATATTAATGAGTTCACGCTTTTTTCTTTAAGTAGATCTCTTTAACTTATAAAACGCCTTGGCAAGGACATATTTTATAACATAAACTATTTCGGTATTGAATTTTAATAGGAAATATTGAAAAAAAAATGTTCAAGAAATGTTATAATCGTACAGATGAAAAGAAAACTGCCTTTTAGTGAAACTCATGATGGCGCTTTGAAATTAACTGTACACGGACACTTCATTCTTTTTGTATAAATTGCTCCAATAATTTGCTTATCACGATCTGGTTTGTTATTTGTGTTTATTTTGACAGAACACGCACTTTCTGAAGCTAGATCATTTTTATAACTTGAAATACCTTAAATGAGAGAAATTATACCAAAATAAAGTAACACTTTACACAAATGTACAGTTATTACCTGAAGTGTGTAAGTGTCGTAGCAAGGTGGGCAAAGGGGAGTAATGCCCCCAGCGGCACATTTTTAGGAGCAGCAAATTTCGTGTAGTTACAGAGAATAAGAAAAACAAACAATTGGTAAGGAAAGTGGAGCTTTTATAAAAAAATAAAATAAAACCGCAAAAAGAAATAAATAAAAGAAATAAAGGAACTATCGTAAAATATGTGAACGTTTGTGTGACAAAACTCCATATAGGATATAAATTATTCTGATACTAATACCATTGAACTCAAAACCAAGACTTAAGAAGGTTGAGAAACAAATACTGTTTGGCTGGTAATTTAAATGATTATTCAAATTTGACAGTCGCGGACATTGTAGTAGCGAAAATTACTGTATCCTTTAAATGCCCAACCTGTACAAGTCGAATGGATCTGGCTATACTTTGTTTGGGGCGGCTAATTCCTGGTATATTAGCTTAAAAAATGAGAAATGTTAAAATAAATTTATATAAGAGACCAGAAAATAAAAAAAATATAAATGAAGGTTTCTGATGCCTAAACTTTAATCTCAATAATGAATGTAATGCCTTCTTATACTAATGCTACTGAACTGAAAAACCAAGAGGCTGAAACAGTACAAATACATGAGATTAATATGCTGGTACCTAAAAGTATTGATTTTGATTATAGTTTGTCAACCACACATCTTGCAAAAGCGAACGTTTTTGTATCCGTTAAATTCTAACAACCAATGAAATATCAACAGCATATTTGGACAATTAAGTGCTCAACATATAAATATTAAAGTATCCTAATTAGACACGGACCTTATACCAAAATAGAGATAAGACGGGTACCGCGAGAATGATTTTAACGCAAGCAAACTACTGTACAATTTGTTTGCATACTTAATTGGCTTATTCTCCTAAATCATCATTATTTTAATATTAAGATATTTTTGTTTTGTGTCATAAAGACAATAAAGATAAAAATTGATCATTTCAAGTAATTAAAAATTGCCATAGAGTTAAATCAAAAAGTATTCACTTATGAACAAAAGAACTCAAGATCAAAATTACCTTATTTTCTTTTTAAATTTATTTTTTTCTGTGTGTGTGCAAATAAAGGAATCATCAATCAAATAAAGAAGAATAAACTGTTTTAAAAAGTACAACAATTTTTTGTTGTAAAAGAAAACAAAACAAAGTGGCACCATGTTCTTGTTATTAAATCCTGGCAATATTTAAGTTGGCCTTTTGCGGTCACAGAGAGGACACTACTTGTGCAAATATAGGCATTTTTCTGGAACTGACAAATCTGCTAGCACAGTACGATTCAGAGCTCCGAGAACTTCACATAAGAAGCGATACATAAAAACTTGTCACCTCAAATTCAAAATGAGTTCATTGCAGTTTTCAAATTTACAATTCGACACAATCATCTTTAATATACAAGACACCACTTATTATTCCATTGTATTTGATAGCTCTAATTATATTTCACATAACGGCCAAAGAAGACCAGCTGTGTATTACGTACATTTAGATAAACAGAAAAAAGACATTTCAAAATCTTTCAAATATTTCATTGAAACCTAAAAAAATGCTTACATCATGTCTGATATGATTTTAAATAAATTATTGTCTTACAATAATGGGCTGCAGAGGCCCTACGTGTGTTGATATTTCTTCTTGGCTGGAAAGTATACAAAATTTCAATAGAGACATATATCTGAATGTCTTATTTCGCTCAAACAATTCATTAACCCTGATTTATTCACACGCTTATACAACTGAAACGAACTCTATTTTTTTTACACTTCATAATTTTTTGTCAGGAATTGTTCCGTATCCACGCACCATTGGAAAATATATATAGGATTTATACAAAATTGTGAAGCTATGGAGCTATTTTGAGGTTATTTGAAAGCTATAGACAAACTGACAGAGGCAGATGAACTCTCTTCATCCCAGTGAAAACTTTATCTTTTTTTAGATTTTTAAAAACAAATACATTTTGAAACATGTACTTTATGAATCAATGATGCTCGAAATTATTTACAAACGTATAGTGCTAACAATGTTTTGCAGTGGCTTCTCACAGATAATATAAAAAGAATACTTTAAAAATGTTGAGGCCTTATTATCCCAATGGAATCTTCCAGTTCAAAACGTGATATGTAGCCATGTTATCTAGAAAAATAAAACAATTGCAAGGAAAGTTGTATTGTTCATAATATAAGGTTACTGTAGAAATTTAGGTGAGAATGAGCATTTATTGAATTTGCAAAACATACATAATTTCCGTTCACCAACTAATTGACTTGATTTTCCATTTTTCCATGGAAATTGGAGAATTCAAATTCAACGTATCCCTAATGAAATTGTCAAGCAATGATTAAATTACCTGTTTTAAAAGAAATTAATTAATGAATTCAAGCCCACTTTATTTATTCAAGTTTATTAAGATATTAAGGCTGGAAGTTTCTCAGCATTATATATTATCATTCATTGGAACATTTCTTACAACTGTTATTAGTAATTCAATCTTTGAGAGAAGCTCCTCTAAAATTAAGTTAATGAAAAACTAATCACAATTAATTATGAATACTCCTATGGCTATTGAGCATGGCATTGCTGACAACATTGATTCATCAAAAATTTCGCAGTAAGAAAAAACCGAAACCTTAATTTTTTTCAAGAAATGAAAGATTGTCTATATGAATTTATTTCTAACATAAACTGTACTGGAATCTTTTTTAACACTTTCTTAAAAAAACGCATCCTTACTTTACAGCATCAAAATATTTTTTGGGGGGAGTGCGGCAAACTGGGTTCTGCGCCGAGTGGCACATACCCACGCTATGCCAGTGAAGCGTGTACCATGCAACAGCAATGTGTTAGAAATATACCCACACTTTTTTGTTAATGAAGTTTCTAATTATAAATTTATTATTTGCATTTTACGGTTATTATTAGCCTTTTTACAATTGATTGATTAATTAAAACTTATACCAGCTAGCCATAATGGTGTGCGTTAGAAATTGCCTTACAAACTTTTCTCAGGTTATATTCTATAATATATGTCTTTGTGCGATCTTATATTTAAAGAAAGTTTGATTACTAAAAAAATTAATGTCAAGACGTAATTTTCAAAGAAATATGAATTGTTTAAGAAGATAATTACTCATAGTCTTGTTAGAGGAGCAACATTAGAAGACATAAAAATAACAAAAATACAGTCACGTACACATTACCCCCACACACAAACTTGCCACGTACATACTGATACACACATACACGCACACTCTTTCACACACATATTTATACACAGACATTGTCACGCACATACTCAGACTTCACCTACCCATACATATACACCACACTCGCGACAACACATTGATATACACACACATATGCACAATTTTATATCAACATACACAATAACATTATTCACATTTAAAAAAAAACTCAGCTGTTATAATTAATTCCTTTTCACAATTGAATATAAACTCCAATAATTTTAATGACGTCACGTCACACAAATTTATGGCCAGAAAAAAGCAAAATAATATAATTAATTGAAAGTGAAAATCCGTTTTTCTATATATATATATTTTGTTGATCAATTTTATTTGATGCAATTTTACGTATGCTTAAAATATACACAAACAAACGTACATCTTAGCTTAAAAAATACATTTATATTGAATGCATTAGTTTTAATAATGTTTTACATGCAGCACAATGGGTTAAATAGTGTTGTGAAGCTAAAAAACAGAGACATGATGTTTTGAACAAGACTATAGCAAATATCTTTTACCATTAAAAAATTTAAAAAAAAAGATAACTGTCATTACTACGTTTGATCCTTATAAGACTGCAATTGCCATGCATAGAAATATAAGGTTGAATTTATTTTTTTAAACTTAAAAAAATATATATTTCTCCAGTCTGGGTCGGTGCTATTGAAACGATCGAAGGAAGCTTTGTGTGGATTGCAAACAATGAAACATACAATTTTTATGATGGTCTGTGGATTATAAGAGATAAGTGTGTGTATATCATGGGATCTTTCCATTTTGCTTTTGAAACTTCTGACTGTGGAACGAATTTACCCTACGTCTGTATGAATATTGGAGAAGGTTTGTATTATTATTCAGTAGCCTAACATATCCACTAGATTTAAAAAGTGAAAGAATTAACGAACCATCCTCTTCTGTATAGAAGGATCGTCTGTTACAGATAAGATACTAGCATTTGCTTTTTATTTTTATTTTATTGATTTTTATTTTATTTTTTTTTAAATTTTCTATCAATATATTTATAAATAAACTTTTCAAGTAGTTTTAAAAATACAAAATATGCAAAATTTTTTCTTTCTTTTGATCATATAGTTAACTTATATTTATATAAATCTGAAATAACAAAGTCAGATTTTATCATCAGTATTGTCTTTGGTTATTTTAAATTTTTTGTAACTAAAGAAAGTAATATTTGCCTATATGAATGACTATTAACCTCTTAGATTTAATCTGTCAGCAAATTAAAATTATCGAACCAGATACTTTTCTTTTGAAAATAACACATGTCCTCCTGCTTGTATGTCCAGAAGAAACATCTCTGATCCCTTTATTTTAAAGATAACATTGATACACTTGACCCTTAGACCCTTTTTACAAGCATTCACAATTACATTGGAATTTATACATATTTAAACATTCTTTTAGTTCTCGCTACAACTCTTTTTATCTCATGTTATATACTTTCTCTCTGTCTACTCATCATCTCGTCCCCTATACACTTCTGAAGTCACATGTGCTCAAATAAAGAGTTAAATATTTTGTCTAATGGCTGGCCGGATATGTTTTTTTACTATTTGCTGGATCCGGATAGTTTGGCCCTAATATTCGCCGGATCCGGAATCTAGATATCTCCACATTGAAGTGTAAGAGCTAAGGGGTGTACTTTACTACTTTGTATTTAGAATTTAATACTATTTATTTAAATATGTATTATCCAACATATAGATATTAACATCTATATACAATGACAGTCTGTTACACTGTCAACGTCAAAGATGAACATTTTACAATGAATTGAATGAACAAACTTAAACGAAGTTTAACGAAATTTATAGTTATGTACCAAGCGAACAGTGATGTACTGATTGTGTTGTGTGGTGTACAAGAAGTCGTGATCTAGAGCCATAATAAAAACTGTTCTTTTATTCAGACGATTTAAGTTTAAAATGCTGTTAGTTAACTTTGTTTGTTATCTTATGTAGTAAAGTAATATGTATACTTTTAACTTTTTAACTTAATATATTTCTGGTATTGAAATTGATTATTTCATTATTTGCATGGATTTGAATTATTGCATGATCAACGCTTTTTAATTTGTTTATCTTGTTATATACTAATAATTTAATGCTTTTGTTTTTTTTACTTTACGTATATTTATTTATAAACGTATTTATATTAATTTAATTTAATTTCAAATAATTCTTTACAACATTTGATATACGGATCCTATCCGGATCTGCCTTAAGTATGTGCCGAATCCGGATAGTGTCAGCAATCCCAATATCCGCCGGAATATCCGGCATGCAGCATATCTGGCTATCCCCTAGTTTTGTCGAATGATCTTTCTCTGTGTTTGCTACAAAACAAAATGAATTCTCTACCAATACACATTAGCAACACTCCTAAATTGCATGCAACTCTCATGTCATTAATTAACATGTCCTTGACCGCTAAGCAAAAATTGTTTGCACTTTCCTAGTTATTAATATTTTGTTTCATAAACAATTGAAATCACATTTATACAAATTTATTGTTATAATACTGTGCTATTACAATTTAAAATTAATTTTCATATTACTGTTACAAAAGATGTATATGACTTATGTCGGTAAAAAGCACTAAGTTTAATAATAGTTCTATGATGAATTTTGTCGTGAAGAAGCCAATAGTGCCAAAATAAGTTATCAATAATTATTGGATATGTTCATGCAACCACTCAACATTTTTTAAATTTGTAGCTTAAACTCAATGATGTAAGGGTCATATTGAAAAATATAAATTTGTATCTATTCTGAAACAAAACAAAAACTTGTCAGACTATTTAGTTATATTTTTAACTTATCTTAAGTACTAAATCTATTTAATGAAGCCAATTTAGCCGATGGGCATGCATCAGATTGTTAAAAGGACTTTCAAATCTATTTTAATAAGCACATTATCCAAAAGATATTAAAATGTATCTTTGAATTTGTGAGCCATATCATCAGAAAATAAAGTGTAAAATGTTTTTAAAAAACGTTATCATCTTAATTTAACTCCCGTGAATTTTATTGTCAGCTAGTTCATAACAGTTTATAAGAATTTAAAAATTAACAAAATCATCTCATTAAGTTTGTAGTTCTGCTGATTCTGACATCAAAGTAGCCTAATCACTCATGAACAACTTAATGTTGCTTTGAGCAGGATATATTATATTGTCCCATAATTGTATGGAATTCACCAACATTGTGGTTAAAAGCCTAAATGATTACTGAGAAACATTTTGGTGAACAGAATAAATGATTACTGGACAACAATTTGGTGAACAGCCTATATGATTTTTTGCCAACATTGTGGTCAACAGCCTAAATGATTACTGGCCAAGATTGTGGTGTGGTGAACAGATTACATGATAACTAGCAAACATTGTGGTGAACAAGCTAAATGACTACTGTCCAAAAGTGAATATCTTGTATAGTAGACGATCTTGACAGTAAAGAAGTCAAGGCGGTATCCAAAGAACTTTTGGAAACATCGAAAATATTCTAGATGCCTGGAGGCAATTGATAAAAAACAACAACACAGCATTGAAATATTACAATATGTCCAACTTATAAAGAAAAGCATATTTCATTTTTGAAAAAAATAAATTTTTATTTTCAAACTTAATTGGCTTCAAAGCTAAAGTAGGCCTTCGCTATCACCTGATATTTAGTAAACATTTTGACCAAGGGAAAACTATATCAAATAATAGAAAGAATTTAAAAAAACATGCATAATTAAATAACAAGACGCAAAGTAGAGACTAAAAAATATATTACTAAAGAAACAATATACCATAAAAGAGAAAACTTTGTGTGACGCTATTGTTACCCAAGAGCATTGAAACATTTAATTTCTGCTTGTTGAGTCTTCTTTAAAAATGCACCGGTGCTTATACTTGTAGCAATTGTTTACGTAATGTTCATATTATATGTGGGAATGCTGCTAAAGTATTATGACGTCGTAATGTGCTGTATGTATAGAGAGTATATATTGTATAAGAAAAGAAGAAAAAAAGAATGAAATATAATGTTTGGGATAATGTATGTGTGTACCCCGGCATGTAATTCAAGTTTGATACTAATGTGGATAGAAAATGATCTAAATCAAACATTTGTATCAATCAAAAGACAAGGAACTCTGACCACAAAAAAATGGTGACCACCTTATGGAGCCTCAGTGTGAGTTCCTACTTCTAACGTTTACAGGGTACAAGATGAGTCACGCAATCTGGTGCCAGTTTTATATAATAGTGGAAAAAGAAATCTTTTACTGACTTTGAACTACATTAGATATGTTGAAACAACTGTAAGCGAGGTCATAGGTCACAGTTTGTCCAAATGACTTGCTAAGAGTTGACGATGCCTCTGACCATAAACTAACTATCGGTTCTGCTGCTACTTTTCATTAAACTGGAAGTCGTTAAAGGATTCGCGAGCTGAATGTAAAAGACCAAGTGCCATATATAGAGTTTTTATGTGTTCAAAATAATATTTAAAACTTCACTGTAGCTATAATTTATTCCACAAATAGATAGCTGCCACATTTGCTTTTCGGGGTTGCTTGCTAAGGACACCATTTATCAAATTTCTTTTTGCATTTTCCATTTTTGTAAACATTCTAGCTTATGGGTTTTTTCTAGTTGATAATTTTAATATCTTGTACTTGCTTAATTTTTAAAACATAATTTTTTCGCTATTTTTATTAAAACGTATTTTCCCCCAAGGAAATAACCTTAATATACTCTGAGTAAATATTTTAAATATTAAAAATAAACAATTAAGTTTAAACTAGTAAAGTTTTTTTACTATTTCATATGACATTTTCTATGCAGAAAAATTGCCAAACAGTTGTGAGGACAACAACAAAATATGGTTACATGGTATATGTTATACAATTAATTCAGATGAAAAATCTTGGTGGAAAGCTAAGGTATTATATTTGTTTTATGTTTAACTGATTTGTTTAAATTATATTTTTGTTTCTTTTAATGTTTCATATATATATATATATATGTATAAATTATGTCTTAGCAATGTATAACACTACTTTCACATAATCGTACTAGCAGTAATGACTTATTGAGTTTTTAAATAGTCATCATTATTTTAAAGAAATTAATCATACATAATAATTTTAGAACAACATAAATATATCTTCAAATTTATATTACTACTTAATAAAATACAAACTAAAAACTTAACATGTTTATTTAACGAAACATAAATTAAATAATTGAACTTTAGTTCAATGAATAATTTTAAGAGATAACATACATTAAAATATACCTACTTAAAATTGTAAAAGTTATACAATGTTGTTTGATGTTTGTACAAACTAATCAAAAAATATTTATTTATTATACGCTTTCAACCATTTTAAAGGCATCGCTATTGCAATTAATTTGCTGATATTAAACCCATTAAAAAAATGTATGATTGTAAAAATGTTCGTAAAGTCAAACAATGGCTTATTCGATAAGCATGGGATACGAATTAAAATATTCAAATATTTATTCAAAATTTTAATAATCTAAATAAAATATGGTGTTGCTTTTTTTTAAAAACATATATACTGTATATGCACCTCATGGTTTTGATTATTTTAGGTCGATATTGTTTAATGAATAATTTTTTTTTGGTATTTATTAAATTTTATTAAGACTCAAATTGATCTTTATAGAGTTAGTCTCAAGATACATAACATAAGCAGATGCATATACGCATATACATATAAAGAATAAAAAGAAACGTTTAAATTTAGATATTACATACTAATGACATAAATTAAGAAA
>CALYLW010002327.1:0-52500 GCA_944989445.1 Ampullaceana balthica | reverse complement strand
AAACAACACAAACAAACCCACAAAACACAAAACAACACAAACCAAAAACAACAAAAACAACAAACAAAAAAAAACACAAAACAAACAAAACAAAAAAACAAAACACAACAAAACACACAAAACAAAAAACAAAAAACACACACAAAAAAAACCAAACAAACACCAACAAAAACAAACAAAAAAACACAACAACACAAAAACACAAACAACAAAAACCAAACAACAACAAAAACCAAAAAAAAACAAACAAAACAACACACAAAACAAACAAAAACAAAACAAAAACCCACACAAAAACCAAACAAACAAAAACACAAACAAACAAACACACACACAAAAAAACACAAACACAAAAAACAAAACAAAAAACACAACAAAACAAAAAACACAAACCCCAACAAACAACACCACACCACACAAAAACCCCAACCACCCCACACCCACACACCCCCCAAACCCCCACACCCACCCCACCCCCACCCCACCCCCACCCCCAACAAACACCCCCCCCACCCAAACAACCCCACACCCCCCACCCCACCCCCAACCCACCCCCCCACCACAACCCCCAACCCCACACCCCACCCACAACCCACACCCCACACCAACCACCACCCCACCCCCCCCACCCAAACACCCCACCCCCACACCACAACCCCACCCCCCACCCCACACCACCCACCACCCCCCCACCCCACCCCCCCACACCCCACCCCCAACCCCCCCACCACACCCCACCCCACCCCCACACCACACCCACCCCACCCCCCCCACCCAACCCCAACCCCCACCAACCCCACCCACAACCCCACACCCCCCACCACCCACCCACACCCACCCCCCCACACCCCACACCCCCACACCCACCCCCCCCCCAACACCCACCCCACCCCCCACACCCCCACCCACCCCCAACCACACCCCCCACCCCACCCCCCACCACCCCACCCCCCCCCCACCCCCCAACCACCCCACCCCCCCACCACCCACCCACCCCCCCACAACACCCACCCCCACACCCCCAACCCCACCACCACACACCCACCACCCCCACCCCACACCCCCACCACCCCACCCACACCCCCACCCCCACCACCCCCCACCCCCACCCCCCCACCCCCCCCACCACCCCCACCACCCCCACCCCCACCCCCACCCCCACCCCCACCACCCACCCCACCCCACAACCCCACCCCCCCAACCCACCCCCACCAACCCCACCCCCACCCCCACCACCCACCCCCACCCACCCCACACCCCACCCCACACCCCCACACCCAACCCCCACCACCCCCCCCACCACCCACACCCCCCCACCCCCCACCCACCCCCCCCACCACACCCAACCCCCCAACCACCACCCCCCAACCCACCACACCCCCCCCACAACCACCCACAACACCACCCCCCCACCACCCCCCACCCCCCCACACACACCACAAAACACACAACCCAACACCAACACAACAAAACATCCAAACAACACCCCACACACACCACACCCACCACACCAACGCCACCCACACCCCACACACCCACAACCACACCCACACACACACACACCCCACCACCAACACACACAACACCCCCACTACCACAAAACCCAACAACACAACAAAACACAACACACACACCACAAAAAACCCAAACACAAAAACAACACAAACACCCCACAAAACCACCCACAAAAACAAACCACACAAACAAACCACACACAAAAACCAAACACAAACAGCAACAAACCCAACAAAAACACACACACCACAAAATAAAACACCACAAAAAAACCACCATACAACCAAAACACAGAAACAACACAAAAACAAAACACACACAAAACACACAACAAAACAAAAAAAAAACAAAACAAAACAAAAAAAAACAAAACAAAACAACAAACAAAACAAAACAAAACAAAACAACAAAAAAACAAAAAAAAACAAAACAAAACAAAACACAAAACAAAACAAAACAAAACACAAAACAAAACAAAACACAAAACAAAACACAAAACAAAACAAAACAAAACAAAACAAAACAAAAAAAAACACACACAACACACAAAACAAAACAAAAAAAAACAAAACAAAACACAAAACACAAAACAAAACAAAACAAACAAAACAAAAACACAAAACAAAACACAAAACAAAACAAAACAAAACAAAACAAAACAAAACACAAAACAAAACAAAACAAAACAAAACAAAACAAAAAAAAACAAAACAAAACAAAACACAAAACAAAACACACACAAAACAAAACAAAACAAAAAAACAAAAAAAAACAAAAAAAAACAAAAAAAAACAAAAAAAAACAAAACAAAAAAAAACAAAAAAACAACAAAACAAACACACAAAAAACACAAACACAAAACAAACAAAAACAAAAAAAACAAAACAAAAAAAACAAAAAAAAACAAAACAACAACAAAAAAAAACACACAAAAAAAACACAAAACACACAAACAAAACACACACCACAAAAACAAAAAACCAACCCGCCCCCCCGCCCCCACCCAAAACCCCCCCTACCCCCCTACCAAACCCCACTCCCCCCCACCCCCCCCCCTCGCCGACCCAACACACACAAAAACCCCCCCCCCAAAACCAACCCACAACCCCCCAAAAAAAACCCGTATAAGTAACCCCATACACAGAAACATATAACAAAAAAAAAACAACAACAAAAAACAACAACAACAAACGAACCACCACAACACCCCCCCACCCCACCAAAACCACCCCCAAAACAACCCCCCAACAAAAAAAATCCAACCAAACAACCAACAACAAAAACCCCACCCCACAAAACACCCACCCCCCAACCACACCCCCCCCGCCCCACAAACAACGCCGACAACACCATATAAAACAACCATCCCACCAACACCCCCCTACACCACAACCCCCAAACCAAGAAAACCACCAGCACACAAACAACTACCACCGAACCACCAAAAACCCCAAAAAACTCACAAAAAAAAAAAACTCCATACAAAACACCGTTAAAAACATACACTAAACACACACAAAAGACATCGAACAAAGAAGAACACTAACCAACAACTAGATAACCAACCCCCGAAACCCCACCAACACCCGTAACGAAACCCCCACACGAAAACCCATCCAAACCAACTATATAATACAATAAACAATTTAACAAGCGTTGATAATGAAATCATTCAAATTCATGCAAAATATAGTAAAACTATCAATTTCAATACCAGATAAAATAGTGAGTTAAACAGTTACACGTTTAGATATAACATTACAACTTACTATAAAAAAAAAGTTAACTAAAAGCAAATTAAAGTTAAAACTTGTAAATAAAAGAACCGTTTTTATTATGGCTCTAGATCACGACTTCTTCTACAACACACTACACACTCTGTGGAACACTGTGCGTTTGGTACACACTAAACAGTTCGCTGAAATTCGTTCAAGTTCGTTCATTCAATTTATTGTAAATTGTTCATCGTGGACATTGTCACAGGCTTTCATTGTAGATAACAGATATTTTGGATAATACATATTTAATAAATAGTATTACATATGAGATAGAAAGAAGTAAATTACACCCCCTTAGCTCTTAAACTTAAAATTAGAGATATCCGGAATCCGGACCCGGCAAATATTAGGGCAAAACTATCCGGATCTGTCAAATAGGAAAAAAAACACATCCGGACACACCCTAATGAACATGTATGTCAAAATAGCACATGTTAAACCCAATTCTTCCCAGATTTAAAAATACGAGTCCGTGAGTGAAACTTATAGAAGCTATACCTCGTGTGAAGGTGATAGAAGCGGACACTCACGGTTGGATGAATTCAAATAAAATTGAATTCTGTCCAATCAGTCAATGAAAAGGAAGAATATAAAACCCGTTCAGATAAATGATTGTCCCTTTTTGCTCATTCATGGTGTCTGGATTGCACACAGTAATCATACAGTTTCACGAAAAGACCAACTCACAGCTTCGCAAGTCAAAATTCCTGTTTTACTTTATGTTGGGTATTGCGTCATAAACTAAGCGTACATGTCGTAAGAATACAGAATAATTTTCAGAAAATGTGTTAAGCCCGTCAAAACTGATAAGTACTAACATGTTTTCAAAACCCGCTAAGTACCTCTTCCACTTTCGAATCCTGCTAAGTAAAAATGGTATCGTGCAATGCAATTTTTTTTTATTAATTTAACAATTTTTAAACTCAAAATGTTGCTCTATAAGACCAACATTAAGCACAAAAATCGACATACTTCTAGAACTAAGAAATCATATTGTGTATGATTTTTTTTCTCAAAAACACTAGAAAAGGACTCAGTAGTTTTGAAATTTGACTTCTCAAAAACCAACGTTAGTCAAAATACATTCATTTACACAGAATCAATAGCTTCATTCAACTTTTATAGAGTTCATGCTAGAAACAAAATGACATTTTTTTCGTTCAAGACATAAAGTTGATTTCAGTCTGGTTTATGATTGATATATTGTTCTTTAGTATTTGTAAAGATGTTATTAAATCAAATGGGGAATATGTTCTTAAACTTAAAAGACAATTATATTAGGGACCTCCAGCTCCAAAGGAAAGTTTGTTATTAATTGGACTATAGTAACTAATTTTGGGCCTGGCAGTTTTTATTTACGAAGTTTGGTACAGATTCATACATTTCCCCGGCGCTAATCGTTGAAATCGTTTTTATATAGCACGTATTATTATTATTTTTTAAATGAAATTTTAGCCCGTAGCCCCTAATAAGTGGTATTTAGTTCTTTTTTTATGCCCGAAACATTTGGGGGGCGTACTCTTTAATTTAAAAAAAAATTATGGCCATTGAATGAATAAAATACAATTCTTAAAGCTTTAATATATATATATATATATATATATATATATATATATATATATATATATATATATATATATATATATAGGACCTGCAGGCCTAATTAGTGTAAGATGTAAAGATAAAAAAACATAGATTTCAACCTAGATCATGATGTTTGTCAAATTTGTAAAGATCGTTTGAAATTTATCGGAGGGGGGGGGTGGAGGGGGGAAGAGTCTTAAAAGTTAACGATTTAGAGTCCCCGTCTCCAACATTATTGATATTATGAGTTTAATACCCTATAAACAAAACGACAAAAGATAAAACAACAAGTGAAAAAACGTTAAGATGACAAAATGACAATGTGATAAAAAGTCATGTTGACCAACATACAAAAAACAACTGAAAAGATGACAAAAAGATATAGTGACAAAACAAGGTGACAACCAACAATGTCTTAAGGCAACAACTTTAATCAAAATAGAAGCCCCTAAAGAAGTTCCTGAGACTCGCTGTGGACACAGATAGAACAGGGGTGTCAGACTCAGCGGCCAAATTATTTCGGCCAGTAATTATACATTCATTACAGAATTAAACTTTTAAACGAAAATAAACATAACTCTCATTAACAGCACAACTAAATGCAACAGATTAGTTGTATTTTCCCAATCAGCGGCTACCTAACAAACAATTGAAACAAAAAAGAAAGAAAACCTTCTGAAACATTATAACTAGGGCGTCGGACATATTAAGGAATATTGATGCCCACAGCGAATACGGAAATATTGTTACTTTGGTAGCGGAGTGGTCCGCGCAATTCTATCTTTGTTGTGAGAAGAAATACATTGAATTTGACACACGTGCTCTAGAACTGTGTTTATTATCATTTAGAGATCCAATGACCACAATAGTGTCATAGCCACGGCGCAGTTCTAAAAAAATTTACTCGCTCAAAATTTATTTTTAATTATACTTTTATATAAGTAATTACTACTATACATGTTAGTTAGTAAAACTTTAATAATATGCAACGATTTGTGTGCTCCTAAATACAATATTGAATGGAAACATATTATAATGACTTTTTGTGCTGAGAAGAAATAACACTTATACTAGTATTAAACCTATAGTTGTATTTAATTGGTATCACTTACTTTAAGAAACGTAAAGTCATAAACAGTAGTTAGTATCAGAAAGACTGCTTTATTAATTTATTTAGTTCCAGCCTTTAGCTTCTATTTTTGAGCAGTGCATAGCCAAATGATGTGTAACACTTGAAAGACACAATCGGGTGTCTTCTTCAACTTCAGGTCGGAAAAGATTTGTTTTGATGGTAACCAATGCCGAAAATTCACATTCAGAAAGATATAATGTTTCAAAGGGTAAAAGTATTTTAAACACTTTCTGGGACAGTTCTTAGTCCACATGTGAAGATTGTATCTTAATTTAAACAAGCTCACTTACGGATACAAAATATTCAATGTAATATCGCTGGTCAGTTTAATGAATTGGTTTAAATCCAATGTTGGTAAATTTAAAGAGCCAATGTGTGCAAGAAACGGACAGGAAACACATGAAATTCGATGAACATTCAAATCACTAAAGTAGATTTTAAAGTTATCCTATCAGTGATTTAATATGGTCAGAGATAAAATGTATCAAAAGTTGTTCAGTGATTTCAGCATTTCTGGTTTATCGGTGAATTCTTACAATTGACCAAACATGTCAAAGTTAGCATGAAGTAATCTTCTTTTCCAAAGATGAACAAAATTTTTCGTAAATGCAGACACTTTGACACTGAGAGTAATTGAATGTATCTGTTTTCCTTGCAGAGATGACTTACGTTTATTCAATGTTTTCTAAATTTTCAGCCAAGTAAACCAGTTCAGCAACCCATAAGCTATCCTACAAATGATCAACAAGCATTGCTTTTTTTTCCTATAAGAAACCCTCTCACAGCATCACTCAATTCAAACAGTCTATTAAAAATGTCCCCCTTTATAACAAGTGGACTTCAAAATGCGTCAGTATCTATTCATCTTTAAGATCCATATTTGAACATAAACAAGCAAAGAGACGATAAGTCATTGGAAGAGCCTTGACGAAAGTAAACGTTTATGGCCTCATCAAAAATATATTTTAAGTCTACGTTCATTCTTTTACTTGTTGAAATTTCTCGGTGAATCATACATTGCGTAAACGGGGTAGTTGGAACGTTAACACGCAAACGTTCCCACAAGCCTGTTTATTTTCCAGTCATTCCTGCATTTTGATCCGTGCAAACACCAACACACGAGGATCATTCGATTCTATTGGTTGCCATAGACTTATAAACGATAACGAAAAGTTCTGCCCCAGTTTTCCGACTCGGAGTAGTTTTGAAATATAAAAGATCGTCTGTACTTCATCCATCCAGGCATATCTGACATAAGTCAATGGTAACGGGCCAAAAACATCAGCAACTGATTCTTTCAATTAAAGAGCAAATTGTCTACATTCTCGCAGCTTTGAAATCAACTTTTGTTCAACTTCATTTGCTGTCTAAGACATACTTCGTTGAATTGTATTGTTTAAAATTGGTATTTTTCCAGTTTATTTTACAAGGCTTCACCACTCATCTCTTGACGCATAAATATAGCAGCAGGCATTTTCAGAACTTCTGGAAATATGTGAGTCTTTGTGGTCTAATCAACTCGTATAGCCACCAAAATGATGCTTCTAAAGCCGTTATGATGTTGTCAAAGCGAAAAAGAGGCCGTCCAAGAATTGGAGGCAGACATCAAGAGAATTGGCCATGACTGGAAGATCCTGGAGAGGGTAGCCCAGGATAGGGAAACCTGGATGTCTCTCATAGGTGGTCTATGCAATTTAAGGAATTGCAGACACCGACGATTACCGGCTCAACAACAACAACACTAGTAAATGATTTGAGCAACATAACAAAATCGCTATTCATAAGCAATTCAATTTGAAAGACTTCAAGCCTATATTACCATAGCAATGCTTGCCAAACAACTCCATGTCTTCATCTGAAAAATACTTACATTTAAGTAGATGTGCTACCGGAGGGGAACGTAGGTCCGTCTACAGGCATATGAAGTTCTCGTAGTGACGTGTGGACTGAGTATGATGATCTCTTCGCTGTAGGCAGGAAAATACAGTTCCGCTCAAGCAGGCAGGGAAACTGTAGTCTGGGTGCAGTAAACACGTTGAATTTACTGGGTCGGAACGCGTTGACCTCTCTTTGTGAGTAACATAAATCACGTGAACGGCCCAACTCCTTCATGCGTACATCACTTTGTAGGGAAGGAAACACATCCAAGGAACTAGCCGACCTTGGCTGACACGCAGAGTTGTGGCTAGTAGTTCTATGTCCGTCGGTCGCTGTGGCGTAGTTCGGAATCGACAATGTCGCAATACTGCCGTTCTGTACGTGCGTCCAGTGTTCACAAAGTTAACCATAATGTCATCGGGTATAGACCACTGGTAGATGAGTGCCAAATGCCACTGTAACCAAAAAACCAGGTAGACTGGAATTTATGGTCTTTCCTCTTTTAAATCTGTGAGGTGATCTTTCCCATTATCACTTGGGATTGTTGTGGGTGAATACAACTCTAGAACGTGTACAAAAGAGGACGATTATATTTTTCACCTGTATTTTATACTCTTATTTATTCATGAGCTGATTTGCTGCTAGTTCATTTTCTTTGGAACACGTGCTACTCAATATTAAAGTCCCGTCACCTAATGCTATTTTATCCAGATGTTTCGCTAACGCCTTACGATTTAATCATGTGAAGGGTTGGGTTTTGGCTACAATTATCACCATTTATTTCATGCTACGGGTCATAGCGCAAGGAATTTACCCCGATATTTGAGAGTTCTAAAATTTTCGTCACAGTCATTGATTTCGATGTTGTCATACGCAGGACTTCTGGGTATCAAGTGAATGTTGTTGTTTTTTGCGCAGAAAGTATCCCAATGGTTTGTCCGAGCAGACAATATGATTAGTTTTAAGATGTCTTCAGAGTTGTACAGGTTTCATCTATTTCTTTGCAAGAAGTTGCGAAAATATATCGCACTGTGGTCTGGGTTGAGGATTTAAAATGACGCATATAAACCAAAGCAAAAATACTTTTCATAATAGCGTCATATGGCGATTCTTTTTTTTTCCTCGGGAAAATCATATTTGTCTTGGTGATTAACTAATAGACATTCATTATATTTTATTTGATTGATGCTTTAACGTGGGATAGATCCAACGCCCCTCATCTATTGACTTCGCTATCTAGCCGCATACATGTTAACATATAATTAATAAAAGTGATACATTATAATATGATAAGAGACTATTCCCTATAAATCAAAATGTAAGCCTCCACAATTTTTTACTAAATGTTTTGTTTCTTAGGAAAATGAACTAGTTATTATTACTATTATTATTATTAGTACTTTTAACACTTTTAAAAATAATATCTATATTTATTGTATGATCTACGGACTCTATATTTAAAAAACCTCAAGGGAAGAAACGGCTATGTGACATTTTTTAATTTTTTTAGTTATCCCCTGTACCTGATAGAGGATCAAAAAATAGAATGTTCTGAATTTAAAATATTTATTCTATTTAATATTTCATACGCAGGTAGTATTGTTGCAATAATAATATATATATTTTTTTGCTGTAAAGTTTGGTAAATCCATAATTTTGAAATATGAGTGTTACCAATTTTAAAGCTGTTTTTTAAACTTAAAAATCAGGAGCATATTAAATATCCATCCTATATAATAAAAGGCAATGTTCTGTCCGTTCTGTCCGGTCCTCGATAGCGATAGGTCCCAAAAAAAACTCCTACAGACTCCTACAGACAATCACTAGCGGAGAAAAGTTAAATCTCATTTACACAATGAACGACGTTCAAAGCCAGCTGTTTTTGGTGTAGTTTTTTTCCAAAAGTTTATTATGAGCGGTGCGCTATGGGATTTGTTGTCAACAACTTTGTTTTTACGGCTTCTTTATTATCACTGTGGACAGACCGTGATGTGGGGTGGGAGAGGTAGGGTCTCTGGAAAGACCGGCGGTGTGGGGAGGGGGAGATATGGTCTCTGGACAGACGGGGTGGGTAATGTTGTTATAACTATAATGTATAGTATTTTTGCGCGTTGGGATTTGTTGTCAAAAACTTTGTTTTTACGGTGTATTTATTATCACTCTGGACAGACCGTGGTGTGGGGGGGGAGGTAGGGTCTCTGGACAGACCGGTGGTGTGGGAAGGGGAGGTAGGGTCTCTGCACAGACGGCGCTGGTTAATGTTGTTATAACTATAATGTATAGTATTTTTGACGTGATACACATGTATTGCCGGTCGAAACGGCGTATGTCACGACAAACTGCGTTGGATGGGATGTAGGGTCTCGCGACAAACCGCGGTGTGGGGGGGTAGGGTCTCTGGAAAGACCGAAGAGTGGGGGGAGGTAGGGTCTCTGGACAGACGGGGGTGGGTAATGTTGTGATGTCCTACCATGAACTTCACAGGTCACCTTACACTTATTTCCGTCCTTGGACGGGCTTTCTTGCTAGTAATTAAATATTGTTATTCTCAAAATTTCAGATTCTATTTTTATCAAAGAATTCCGTGAACACTATAATGAGATAAATCAAGCTGATTCTTCTATAAAAAACAACGGATCATCTTTAAATTTAACCTGCAGAGTAGAGACGTACTCTTTACCCAGTAATCTAACAATAACACATGATGGAGGATCGCCTCTAGTGTGGCAGGAAAATACAACGTCACTTTCACTTGTAAAAGAAAGTGTTGACTGTAAGGACATCGGAGAATACACATGTGAACTGGAGGATATCGACACACACAAAATAGAAAGAGTCACATTTCCCTTTTGGGTGAATGTCTGTAAGAAACTGTTGTGTTTTATGTCCCTATTTTCATTATTAGCAATATCAAGCATTGTAAAAAGTTATATTTTAATACAAATATCCTTCAATAAACAAAGAAAATTGTTTCATAATATTAAAAAAAAAGGTTATTATAACCAAAAATTCAATGCATAATAAATTACGTTGTGTATAAATCAAAAACAGATTTTAGTTGATCTAAATACAAAAAAAATGGTTTTGTAACAACAGCTTCTTTAGTGAAAGAAACATATTTTAAAGGCTTTTTTAATTATTAATTTATATAGCTTTATTTTAACAGGAATTTAAAAATAAATTCATAATTGCAAGTTAATTAAAATAAATTGTTTAAAGATAAAGAAGTGTTTATAATGTAACATATCAAAACTGGATAAAAATGTTAATAATATTTAATTCTGTCAAAAAAACACTAATAATAAGAAAAACCCGTAAAAAACCAAGTTTTTGACTATAAATCCTTTATGTACGAGAAGTAATTAAAAGAATGTTCATTATAATACGCAGCGCCAGACCATCCAGAAATACAAAATTGAAGTTGTGTCGTAAAACATGTTTAATATAATACGCACCGATCAGGAATATGTTTATAAAAAGAGCTGTCAATAAAATACGCACCTTATTGCGCGACAGAAAGGTTGTTCAATATAATACGCACCGCGACGCTCTATCTCAAAAAATAGCATGATACATAGGAATAAAAAAAATAATCTAAAAAATCAATAATTTAATTACGGTACATGCGATCGATCTGAAATTTTGATACATTGTTTTTATCATCGGTACGAAACTGCCTGCAAAATTTCAGCTCGCTATCTTGCGAGCAAGTGGGTTAAAAATCGATCAAAAGTTTTGGCGACAAGCAAGCAAGCAAGCAAGCAAGCAAGGTCGGTCGGTCGGCCGCAGACACCACGAGTTAATATAAAGGATTTAAAAAAATAGAATTTAAGCATAACGTTGCTTAAAATTATTTATTTTTTGGGATTTACCCACAGTTATCTGTGCAGAACAAGTTAAATTTTAGTAACACTTGATTTCCTTAAACCTACATATATACATAGTTAAAGGCTCAGTTCTACATGGAATAACTAATCGTTTAAAAAAACGTTTTTCCGCATAATATATTTGTCAAGTTCATCGTCTCTGTCCCACTGCATATTGTAGATTTTAGGCTAATATGCTCCTTACTAAATTTTATTGTTTTCTTTATTTTTTTTTATTTTTATCTTTTTGTTCCACCTCAATCACCTGTCAGCATAATATATATATATATATATATATATATATATATATATATATATATATATATATATATATATATTTGTAGGTAAAATGTAAGCGATATTTAAAAAAAAATATACTGACGGGAATATTATTGGGTTATACTTACTAATAAAAATGCGCAGGTCATGATGGCATGTTTGCAAATAACATGGGTTTAACAGACCACGGTGGTGAATCATTTGGTGGCACAATGCACATTCGTTTATTTTTTTACATAGCTTTTGTAAGGTACCAATCGAAGACTAAAATCGTTTCTCTTGGTAACCAAGCTGAGACATCAAGCCGCTAGACAAACTTGAACCCATAAAATAGAATGAACAATTTAATAGATATTAGTTGTTAATTAGTGTTCAATTTTATTCACATCACGAGCCAAATTTAAAAGGTGTCATCCTTTGAAGAATCCACGGGTGCATATTGTGTTTTTAATATTAGGAAACTTAAATATAAAAAAAATATATATATATTTAAAAATATTAAATATTAAAATAAAAAGAACCACAGATGTAAAATGATTTGGCGGCAATAACTCACCTATGATTGAATTACTTTCTACCACGAGATACTGAGAGCCCTTATATAAAAGTCTACATTCTTGTGTTTCAATTTAACGTTGATGAAATACTGGTTGTGAACAATAGTTTGAAAGCATATACGTGTTTTTATTTATTTATTTATTTATTTATTTTTAATTTCTGAAATATTAGCAGGGAAAAGTAAATTTCGTTTTAAAATGCATTACAGATTACCTAATCTTCGGATATAAAAAAAACAATGAAAATAAAAATCTCCTGCTACGGCAATGGTATTGGAAAAAACTTGTGTCAATGAGTTTCAATATTTAAGATTGCGAATTTACAACATTAAAAAAAGATTTACGGTTTAAGATTAAACTAACTTGTCTTATTTAGTGGTATATTCTGTATAAACAATTTATGATGAGTTGAAAGGCGTGAGTTTAACATATATCTTTATTGTTGTTCTATGAATTATTTTGTTACATCTGTATATGTGAATCGAAAGTCAAATTTAAACATATTTTTTTCTATTTCTTTTTCTACCGTCACCTCCTTTGATAATATATGTACAACTTATATTCGCGGTTTGTGCGCCTGATTGTACTGCACACACAAAACCGAGTATTAAAGACTAAATGCTAAATATAGTTGTTCGTCTTTTTTTGAAATAGCTTTCATTTTGGATTATTTTTAAATTTATTTTATTTTTGGAATCGTCATAAAGTTAGTTATTGAGCCCGCCATTCCAAGATGTAATGATCCTTTATCTCGTGAAAACTTAGCGTAACTAAACTATTTCATTCGGCGATAAAAATATATGTGTTTAAAATAAGACAAAAATATTATTATAGTGAAATGCACGCATTTATATTTCAGGTCCACCAGTGCTGTGTAAAAATCAACCAAAAATACATAGCATATTAGATGGAAAGGTCACCGACTGGTCGCTGGAAGTCTGTATCATATATTTGTGGAAAGAAACTGTTAAAAGGATAGAATTTGTTCTATTTGAAAATTCAAGGAAAATTGCAATAGAATATCATAAGAAATATGTGTACGCTAAATTTAAAGAGAATTCATTAATAAAGTTGCATTATAACATTACAATATTAAAAGCTTCATCAGCAGATGTTGGGACGTATGAAATATATTTCCATTTTTCAAAAGAATATGTTGTTACCTACAATTTTGAAATTATTGGTAATTTTTATTTATTCATGTTATTATTTATTCATTTTTCTTATGTAGACTTTTTTTATATATTTTAATTTAATAAAATAGCTTAATAAATTTTTATCAAACAAAATATAATTCAAATAATCATTTCCATCTTTTCGGATGTTATCTGCTGACCTACATTTTTAAAATTATTGGTTCATGTTGGTTTAAGGCGTAAGGTGTAGGAATCTTTTTTTTAAAATATCTTATTTTCAGAAAAAGCAAAAAGTAAATAATAATTTAAATAATTTTTTTTTCTAAATAAAGATTTAAAAAATGCAATGTAAGTGATAAAGATACTAAAAAATTATACATTCATACAAAATTTCACACACTTATAGTGTAGCATTGCTAATTTATCATATGTGTTTACACAGTTAAAGGGTTATCAGTACATCAAGACAACAACAGTCTGCCTCTACAAATTGGACTCCCAATTATAATTGCAGTATTTTTATTAACTCTTGGAGGTTTAATTCGACGTCATATTCTTAAACAAGGTACAACAACGTACATGCCTTATTGTAAACAATTTTTAACCATAATTACCATTGTAGGGCTTAAATAAAGGTAATTCTACAAAATCTACTTATATGTGCAAATAAATGAAAATAAAGTATCATATATAATTAAAATCTTTTTTGTTCTGACATTAAAACAAAATCATGGTCTGTTTTTATGTTTACATTACAGGCACTATAGATAGACAGTTAGACTCTGGAAAAGAAAATGCGGGTGAAAATATTGATCCAAATATGGAGTATTATGAACTTCTTGAAGATGAAGAGGTTTCTTTTAAAATAAATTCGGCATTGTCAAAGTCTTTTTTTAAAAAAAAGATGAACCATGTCACCGATGAACGTTATACTGAGTCGTATCAATCAAATGAACATGAAACAAAACCCGAATTACCGCCTCGTTATGGGTCTAAGTCAGATTACCAGCAGATAGACACATCACAGAATGATTCAAAGTCGTTCGAACTGTGTATATCGCAGTGTGATACACAAATTCAATGTGTGGATAATGGTGATTTAGAAAGCACAACTTTTTTGAAGTCAGAAAGTGATGAAACTATTCTGGAGCACTCAATAACAAACAATAGTAATTCTGAGGTTTTAAAAAAAGAAAGACATCTTTCTTCTGTAGAAAATAAATTTGATCGCGAAGGAGAAACTTTTAGTGACTTCACTGATGATGTGTTTGATAACATAATGTTACCGTCATTTAATACTTGTACACAAGATGCAGTACAAAATGATCGAAATATAATTGATGATTCTCATAGAGAAGAGAACGTTTGTCTGCAGAGTGCTACACACAGTTTGTTAGATACCAAGGAATTCTTTTTAAAGAATGAAGTTATGACAGATACACACAAACAACGACATTCTCTTTACAGAGACAATTACTCTTTAATTGGAGACAAATACACAGAACACACATACTTAAAATTGAATTTAAAGGAGAACAATAACAAAGATTCTTTAAATATCCAAACAAAATCAGAAACTGACAAAGTTTTAGAACATAATCAAACACTTTTACAAGCCAATGGATTTGGATTGAATGCTGAAACAATAGCAGAGGAAAATGTAATGATTGACTTTCATGACTTCGGATGGGATATGGGAACAAACATGTCTTTGGGATCAGATGAATATATCACTCCAATTGATTCAGATACATACATGGATGTCAAAGACGATAAGGGAACAGATGAATACACCGCTCCAATTTATTCAGATACATACAGTGATGTTAAAGGTAATAAGGATACAGATGAATACATCACTCCAATTGATTCAGATACATACATTGATGTTAAAGGTAATAAGGATACAGATGAATACATCACTCCAATTGATTCAGATACATACATTGATGTTAAAGGTAATAAGGATACAGATGAATACATCACTCCAATTGATTCAGATGCATACATGGATGTCAAAGACATAAAAATGGATACAGTGGAGCTCAAAGCTGGTGATGTGTCGAATGTATTAAGTTTTAGTTATCAACTCAATTAAGACTTTATTCAGTCAATTCATATTCTTACACATAAATGTTTAGATGTTGATCAAGGTAAAAGAATAAATGTGTTTGGTAAAATTAAATGTACAATTGAAGAATGCTATGTAACACCGGTGGATATTTTATATCCCGAGATGCAAAATGCAACTGACAATTTCAAATGTGTACACCGAAGGATACTTAAAATAACAGATCCTGTAAGTAATGTTGCCGTACATACAATTCAATCTGAAACTGAACCAACAAACTTAAAAAGACAAATTCATTTGTTTTCTGGAAATAATACACAAATTGAAAGAATGAACATAATACGTGATGATTATATTGTCTTTCAGGTAGCAGAAACTATTTTAAATACAATGGATTTTTTTTAAAGAATGCTATCTAACACTGGTGGATATTTTATACCCAAAAATACAAAATACAACTGTCAATTTCAAATGTGATCACCGAGGGATACGTAACATATCAGAGCATGCAATTAATGTAGCCATAGATAAAATTCAACCAGAAACTGAGCCAACAAACGAACAAAAACATATTCTCTTCTTTTCTGGAAATAATTCACAAATGAATCATACCCATGGAAATAAAATAATATTGGATTAATTTATTGACTTTGATGGTGTAGAAATTATTACAGACAATAATGATTATATTGACTTAGATGGTGCAGAAAATGGCCTAAATTAAAAAAGAAGATGACATGGCCTATTCCAGGGGAAATCCATTTTTTTTTAAAATGATTATATTCATTAAATTGGATGAAATGCATTCCATAATAAAAAAGAAAAAGAATATATCGTTATGATTTTGCAGCCAGAAACAGGGAAGATACATCCGCTTACAGTTATAACAATGGGGGAAAAATTCAATTTTTATTAAAAATGGAATATGAGACTTACCATTTAAATGTATTGCATTGCAAAAAGTGACTAATGCATTATGATGTAAAGCTTTAAAAGTAAATTGTATGTCACTGTGACGAAATTTATGAAGAAAAAATTCGGCTCTACACGCAGATGTGTAATCAACAAGGGAGCTCACTCTGGTGTTTTAAGAATGATAACATATACTATATTTTTTAATATTAATACTAATTAATATTTTTTTTAATGGGGTTTACACATGAAACGACAAGGATTAACGGCAAGTAATTAATAACCAATCAAATGCCGATTGAATACAACGTCATCTTAGGTTATAAATAAGCCGTAGATCAAAATGTCATTCTTTTCTGCCATGAGCGCAGCCTGGAGGTAGTCACAGTCACGTGTGAACATATTCGGTATCTAATGACCTACAACACAGGGGTGCAGTATCCAGACTTCAGTCCAGCAACAGCAGGAATAGTCGTCATATGACCTACAACACAGGGGTTCAGTCCAGCACCAGCAGGAATAGTCGTCACAAGTATCAAGACACAGACAAGTCAAGGAAGATCTCATCCCCTCGGCTATATCAAGTCTGTGTTAGCTGAGGTCGTCTCTATATAGGCGAAATAGCTCACACTCTCTATACAGAGTAAATAACCGTACCCAGCAGTGACAGCTATAGGACTAAGTACTTATCAAGTACACCCATGTGACCTACTGATCAAGTACACCCAGGTGACCTACTGATCTAGTCATCAAGTGTATGCCAGTGAACCAACATACCAGCCAGTAGAGACCTTACAGCAACCATCTACATCCACCCATCAGACAAAAGTTGGAACACAGCTACAGCCAGACGACATCTATAGGACTGAGCTAACTTTTAAGTATCCCCCTAATAAACATTAAGTTAGAAGGGCAAAACTCCTGATGATGATAGTTCTGTCCAAAAGGGACCATTGATAGGATAATTTTAACAAAGTAATTAGTGAAATTTCATTTTCAAACCAACTGTACAAAGTGTAAATAAAAGTTACTTCATTTAAATTACACTATAATTGTTTTGTCATATATAGTAAGTGTGGTGAGATCACTAAAGTATATACTTGTGGTTATAGAGATCAATTCAGTTATTATTATTTTACCCAAGACACGTAAGCCATATACATTAACATCGATATCACCACAGTCACATTAAATCAATCTTTAAATTTAGAATCGTTACTCACATTAAGTGTAATGAAGAAAAAATCCAATATGATACTATTATATATATATATAGTTATAGTAATCTAATGGACTAAAATTTTAAATGATGTTAACTACTGGCTGATTGGTTGCTTTGTTATTAATTATGAATGTTTATTTAAAGACAGTAATTGTGGCTGGATCTGAGTTCTACCGATTTTCTAAAGAATTATTATGATTATTATGTTTTTTTATTATTCTTTTACTTCAATGTAAATATTAAATGCGTGCATATATTTTACTGTTTCAAATTAATGAAATTATTGTTTTCAATTGGTAATCACATATACAATCATGTTAAAATATAATTATACAGATATGTTATGTTAAGTGTAATGATACATTTGAATCACATTTAAACTTTTGTTGTATCAGTTTTGGAAGTGCGTTTAATGAAGCATTGACATTGTTTGTATATATTCTGGAATATATATATATATATATATTTAGTATATACATTGTTTGCCTGTGTTTCTTTGAAAGATAGTCACTTTTGCTATGACAATACGTGTTTGTATAGAATTTCCTCTTTGTATTATATTTAAAATGTGTAATGTATTGCTTGTTTATAATAAATGTTGCATGATTATTAATTTAAAATATTTTTTTTATCATTTTCAAATACCCAACTTGAGTTTTTTTTAATCATGTTATTCCTCACACAATTATTGTTTGCTTTGAATTCGCTTTTCTCAGACAAAATATTGAATTGCTTTTTAATGCATGGTCGTTTATTAGTACATCATGACAACTATTGTAACTGTTCCTTTTATTTGCAAATGCACATTGTTAGCAGACTTTAATGTTTTAATATTTCATGGTTTGCGATCATATCAAAGCATATTACGCAATAATATTCTGAATAGAAAGAGAGTCTCTAAAGATAAGAAAAAATTAAGAGATGATTTATTTTTGTTTGGAAGTTACTTTAATCACCATGTAGACCATCTTCCACACCAAAAAATTGATACTTTCTAGTTGAAGAAGGTATTTATGTTTAAAAAAATTAGGGTTCTGATAATTTCTTAAAGAACGTCGGAACAATTTGATTTCAATTCCTAGCTGGATATTTAGTTTGTTTTTCTATTAATGTGAGATTTTTTGTTAAATTCCGGATGATCATTTCCTTTCATTTTCAACTCTTAAAGTTACTAAAAATGTAATATATTTTAAATTTACGTGTAATTAAATAGTAGTAATTGAAAAACTCAACCATGACTAAAAAGCATATAATCACACGTATTACACAACTAACACAAAACTACAAACCAATAGAAAAAGTTGAGCGTTGCAACATGTTATTGTATTTTTTTTATATTTAAACAATGCGGAATTAATAAGGTTTTAATTAAGTATGGTAAAAAGGAATACATTAAAAGAGAACAGAGCAAGCCAAAAATGAGACAACAAACCAGACATCATTTTAAAAGAAGTCTTCCGAGTCTAGCAAAGAATACACGATATTGAACGTGCAAAGTAAATTTTAAAAAATATTAAGATCACAATGGAGATGAAAAATAGATTTTTGTGAATGATGAAATTGGCATGCGTGTTTGGGACTTTGTTGTAGCATATCGCATTCCAAGAGCGACGATTTCTATGATTATGAACAAGACACTATATTAAATGGCAACTTTTGTTAAGGGGGGAGGGGCGGGAAACAATTTCAAAACATAGATCAGGAATATTAGACAAAAGTTGATATATTGCTTTTGATCTGGATAGCAGAAAAACGTATATTTTGTCTGAGTTTTTATAATGTATGTATTTTAGTGTTAAGCTATGCAAAGAGTATGTTATGCAATCAAGACATTAAATGTATAATATGTAAATTCAATATGTTATTTTTCATGGGAACAGATTAATCATTTTTACTTTATTTCTAATGGGGGAAAATGTGTTTGGTATACGTCCTGTTTCGTTTACGTGCAAGATGTGGAACATATTAAGGACGTATACCTAGATAACACTGTAAAATGAAAAGAAAATAATTGAAGTACAGTTCCATTTTTCTGCTAGAAATGTTCACTTAAGTATGTACTATAACTTGTCAAGTTTGACTGACTTTTACATTGCCTTAACTTGGAAATTAATTTCAAGTAGATGTGCTCAAATTACGTATCCTCTAGTGTGCTTTAACTATTTATAAGTGTTGCTACATGTCGTATGTCATCTGTCTATCCCTCTAAAATGATGGAAACTTAATGAACACTGATATCCAATAATGTCAATCCTTGCAAAGAACGTTTTGTGCATACTAGTTACCTCAGTACCATGTGAATGATTGTTCAGCTCTGCTGGTTATATTGTCAATTAGACCCGTTCATCACTGGAACCAAATAATGTCAACACAATTGTCTTTTTGATTAGTTAGTTAAAAGATGACATATATAATGTTATTTATATTTTCAACCAGAAAGTTTAATTAGTGTTACTTATTACATGATCAAGTTTAATTTTTTTACTTTAATGGAAATAAACGATTAATTAGTAATTAATTGTTCAAAAGTTAACGATTAAGTGATTAAGTTTTATTGAAACCTTAACAACTCGAATTTAAATATTTGTTTGTAAGGTTTGATATACGTGAGTTTCTTTTTCTGGAACGATTGCTCCATGAACTGCCGCAAAGGTATAGATGGATTGAAAAAAAGTTCGGTACTGTTATATTATATCTAGGGGCTTTTATGCACGGGTGTAATAGTGAAGCTAATAAGATTAACACTTATTTTTATATTGAGTGTCAATCTTCTGATCTTTTTAAAGTACTTTTCATTGGTAGGGGCAGGAGTAAATAATATCATAATATCGCCAAACCCTGGGTGGCATAAACACTATAGCTTAGCAACTGCGTATACGCTATTTGCATAAAATAAACTAAACCAGGAGGGTAAAATTTTTAAGCCCAAACCATTCGAAATATATTTAGTGTAAAGAAATATCACGGGAAATACGACTTGTATACAAGATTAAGCATCACAAAGTGCGTGTTCTGTCGAAAAAACGCACAACTTATATTTTGACAAGCTGTTATGATTTTATTAGAGCAATATTATACAACAAGAATAAGTTTCGTATGAAGACTGATTTCAAAGGTAAATCATGTGGTGCACTAAATGGCAGTTTTCTTTAAAACTTTATAAACCTTCTTTTAAAAAAGAGTGCTTTTGATTTAAAATCAAATGCGTACACAGTAAATGTTTCAAGGCCTTAAGAAATATGTCATTTTATAAGCTGAAAAAAGCTATAATGAAAAAAAGAAAGAAAAAAAAACTTAAATATAAATACAAAGAACAATAATCCGCTAATCTTAGCGGATCAAGTTTATGCAGATTTAGTGCATTGTTACTACTAGAATAAAGAGCAGGAAGCCATTTTAAATGACATAATAATTTATTAGAAGATAAATATCAAAGAAATGTGACTTTTAAACAAAAAAAAACTCTTATTTTCCACCATCCCCAAGGCATCCATGTTCACATACATATTTTCCAGTTCAAAAAATATCCTAATCGTCTTGAACAAATTTCATGCTAAGATTATAACATGGAATTGGTGTTTTGGGGAGCTTTTTCCTAGAACCAAAGGAATCATATGAAAAGATATTGTTTTCATTTTATGAGTCATGTGAAAATAAATTGAGCCTTGCCCATTAGAGTTGTTTAACTGTTAAGGACATTTGATATTCTGGTAGAGTATACAGAGGAAAGCATGCATAATTAAAGCAGAAATAACAAAATTGATGAGTAATATTTAAATTAACCATACTTTCTATTTTCTCGACACACATATCGTGATTTTTATGAAGAATTGGTTTGATTTATCGCTTTCCAAATTTTCTGATGCATTTATACTCTTCTATAAATTGTTAAGGAGAATTTGAGACCCAAAAACGAAATATAGTCATTTTTATTGTGCTTACCCGTCTCAAAGCACGGGCATTGTGCTCGTATATATATATATATATATATATATATATATATATATATATATATATAAATATATATATATATATACGTATATATTATGTTTGTTGGGTGCAAAAATGTTGTACAAAAAAATGAATACTTTGCAACTTAACACATAATTAATTGTATTTCCACATGGGTCAACGAACATTAGAGGAAGTATTGATTGTAACGCTGTGGGTATATTTCTGAGAAAATATGTAAAATGTAATCTTATGTCAAGTTATACTTCCCGAGCCTAGAAGTAGCTGAGCAAACAATCAAAACATATTTTTTAATTTGATATTACAGTTGAATGTCAATACCTAAGTTTTTTTTTACTTTCTCACTGATATGATAGGATGTTTATTCATTTGCCATTTTAAAATAAAAATATCAAAGGAACTTGGTTATTGCTTAAATTAAAAGTATCCTATGCTATTGTTTCTGACTCTGTTTTAGGCAAACCAACTCTATAAATAAAATATCAGAATTAGTCATTTCACTCATGACACTTATCATTCATATAAATTGCAATAAATACATGTAGCCTTCAGTAATGTAGTTATTTACGGTTAATAACTAATGTTAAAGATGTACATGCAACACTAATATTGACAATCAATAAAAGTAGCAAGATGTTCCCTTAAAATATTTTATAGCCTAAGTACGAACTTTGTTTATCATTAATTGTATCTTTCTTTAAACCATCCTCCTTCCTTAGCGTGTTTGGTACGAAGCAACTCTCACTGGTAAAATTATCTTAACGTATTCAATCTATACAGGCGGTCATTTAGGTATTAATACCTCTTATCTTATTCATTACAGACGCCCCGAAAATCCGGAAGCTAATTGCGTGCTTTTCTTCCCTTCAGATTTGTATCATGTTGTGTGTCGTTGAAACGGATCTCTTTTATTGTTATTTTTTCTGCAGTTAAAGAATATGCAACGAAAAAAAATACGTAGAAAAAATGATGTCACTCAGTTTAAACACTACAGACTTCAAAAAAACAGCAACAAAAAACGACAAAAAAAGGAAGAAAAAACATTGAAATTAATTATTCCCTCATTCCTATTGTATATGCCAACCGTGGCCATTCTGTGTCTCATGCCGCTCTTCTGTGTTCACAGTGAGGCTCAATAACAATTTTAGATAATAAAATATTACTTCTGAATTATAAAACTATATCCAAAACGAGTGGAAGTGTTTGTTTTAAATCCTGAACCGGTTGGAAATCATTTAGTTTTGATCTGAATTAAGAAAAAAATAGGTTACTGATTTAAGTCTGGAAAATATAAGCTACAAACATTTTCTGGTTTTAGCAACGTAGGTGTCACTTCAAATAAGGCAAGTTATGCCATCGCTTGGAGTATTGCTCGTGTTAAAAATATCATTCTGACATAACTAAGTACCACAACTACTAGGTACTAACCAGATTTAAAGACACTTTCTAGCTAAGCAAGTTCTCATAAAAATCAAAGCAATTAAAGTTGACTGTAATAACTAATTATGAATTTGTATGTAGTGTGTTTTAATCATAAATTTTACATTTTCAATTATGTGATAATCTTGTAAAAGTAATGTATATATTTTTTCAACATTCAATAACACATTGCAATGTTCAAATCATTCCATGGAAATAAAAAATATTTTTAAAATATTAATCTCAAAAGAAACTTTTCATTGTAATTAGGTTCATGACTGCGCAAATGTCTGACCAAATCCGCGCAGCATTTTAGAAACACGCACAAAATAATAGATAAATAAAAAGATAATAGAATGAGCTTCGCAAGTATTGTGATAACAACCATTATTTGTTGTTTTTTTAAAAATATGTTCTAGTTGTTTTAAGTTTCAGGATTAAGATAAGTTTTGTTCAGTGTGCAAAGTGGTAAAGGGAAAATAAAATAAAATGGTCATTTTCATTACTCAACAAATGTGGCATATATTTATGACGTATTTATTACTCACTCACTTGATACGTTTTTTTCCTTAATTTTTTTTCTTATCAGTTTATTTTAGTTAATTATTGCCTTTTGTCTGAATCATTTAATTTCAGTTTTTTAAAAAGTTCTTTAATGTTATTAGTAATATTTTTTTAACATAAAAGTATTAAGTGAGTTATGTTTTGGATTTTCGTTTCTTCAAATTTAGATACTTTACTAAAATGCATCCAAACTTGATTCAAGTGAGAACCACATTGTTAATTGTTTATATTAGTTTATATTGTAAAATATTGTGTGTGGGTGTGTTTGTGTGTTGTGGGAATTAACACATGACGAAAAACGATCTCCAGTTGCATATTTGCATCTTTTCTAGGATCGTAAAAACACGATATCATAGTAGCAAATTTACGATTTTGTTTCTTTTCAAGTATTTCGTATCCACACACAAAAATGTGATGGCAAGTGAAAGTAATTTTTTCTAACATTTCATAATTAATAGCAGAATACGTTTATAGTGTAAAATATCGTCTACGTTTACGAAGGACAGCAATGATTTGATTATATCAATAAAATCTTAAATTATGGGAACTGGCAGCAGAAACAGATAGTAAGTCAAGGAAGTTTTAAATTAAGGATGAATATTTCGTAGGCTTGTCATGTGACAAGGAAACATACCTTGAAAGTAGTAGATAATAGTTTTAAAAAATGAGCCTGGCTATTAGTTAAGTTATTATGGTTAAAAATTAAAAGGCGTATCTGCGGTGGGGCTGATGAGAAGTGGAGACAGACATTTTGACTTCACCACTCTCTTGACCCACACGACCAGTGTAACACTGGGACTATGTTGGAAAATGGTATTTGTCCAGGAGACCTGTTTCGGCGGACAAGGGATTATATATCTAATATATAAAGCTCAGTTGGTGTTTGTATCTTTGTATGTTTGTATGTTTGTATGTTTGTATGTTTGTATGTTTGTATGTTTGTATGTTTGTATGTTTGTATGTTTGTATGTTTGTATGTTTCACTTTTCGACTTTCTGTTAGACAATCACGGAAAAACCAAATGAAGGACGGGGACCAGATTTGGCAGGACGGTTCCTTTTACCCTGAAGGTGGTTTTAAGTTAGTTTTTGTAATTATCCCTTTTGCCCGAATGCCGTAAATTAAATAATCGGAAAATGCAGAGACAAAGAATAAAAAAATTAATCTCATTTCTGTATTGAACAAATTTACGCGGACGTTCAAATGCCATTCAAAGCCAGTTACTTTTGGTGACGTTTTTTTTTCCCCCAATACTTTATTTTCAGCGGTGCGCATTCAAAAAATATTATAATGTCTAATTACGGTGCGCACATTTTCGTGTCCGCTTCATAATTTGAAGCTGTGTAGTACAAAGAATTGTCATTTTCTTTACTGTTACTTTCTATATATTAGATAGACACGTAAACATATTTAATTACAACTGCCACACGATGCATTAGATTTAATTGTTTACACGTTTAAATTTAATATCGAATTTGTTTTAATTATTTTCTTTTCCATAACTCGACATTTAATAAAAACCTCTTTATGTAATAATTGTGTCAGTATTTTTTTCAAGGCTTAAAATCTTTTATCGCCTGATTACTGTGCGCACATTTTCGTGTACGCATCTTAAATTTATCTGTGTCCTATTAATATAACATTTATATTTTGTTTTCTTTTACATAAGCTATTGTTTTTTACATAACCTATACACTTATACTATTTAAACTTAGGCTACCGGACCTATTAACATATGTAGATTACATTAAATAAAGTGATCCTGAAAACGCTTAATTATTTTGTATTGCGAATTGAATATGTTATGTTCATTCCTTTGATTTTTATTTTATTTTTCAGATATAAAATCTGGTGTGTGTGATTGTGCATTGAATATAATTTACAAAATATGATGCCTTATCAGAAATAGGGACCAACAAAAATGATTCATTTTTGAAATTGTACACATTGCATAAAAACCGTAAATATAAATCGTAAATATAGAGACATTAAATTTTTTAAATATTATTTCCTTGTTAAAACAACTATGAATACGTCAAAGGAAGAGTTATTTTGGTCCATTACATTTACTTTATAACAAGATTTTATTTTATGCGGCCAGCTTTCTATAATATTTTATTGTGTAAATATGGTATGCACATTTTCTTGATATCATTTTAATACGACTGCTTTTGTTTTTCTAGAAAGTACATTTATAATTTTATTTATTTGGCGCTATGAGTTATGTAGTTTTTGCCTTTTTATGGGATAGTGCCATAATATGTCATTTATCTCATATCGTGGTTGCAAATATGGTATTACTTACAATTGTGTTACGATGCAGTTTCGTAATTATATATGAAATTTTTGAGTGACGAGCGTGGTAGAACTCTTTCTGAAAACCTATCAGTTATGTTTATTTAGTACAAGTGGGAATGAAATATTAAATTTAGTTAATATGGTCGTCAAGATTCATTATTTAATAAATATATCTCTTAAATAGTAAGGTATTTTTAAAAGGCACTGTATTAAGTGGTAAAATTGTAAAAATTAAATAATTGTGTCTGTTGTTTTTTTTATCTCTCTTTTTTTTTCTTAAATATATTTATTTATATTTAATTTTTTTCCTTAAAATGGCATATCTCTGTTTCCCATAAGATTTTAACTAAAAGATGAATCTGAAATTTAACTTGGCAAATAAAAATTGTAATAACCGGCAACTAATACTTGTGACAAAGGGTCAGCACACTCCCGCTACAAGGAGCGGGTATATTTCTAGTATATATATATATATATTAAACAATATAATTTGCAATGTCACGTCTTTAGTGTCTGTCTGTGACGCTACTTATTTTAGAAAGCAGCGCACCAAATTACTGCACCAATGCATCAAAAGGTGTTCAAATTAAAGATACGCTTTAAAAAGTATTATATGATGTCATTGTTTTTAGGTCATATTTAATTTTGGAAAAGGGACAATATAAAAAGAGGATTTGATGATGGTTAATTATAAAATAAATAAAAAAAGGGGGCGCCGTGGGCGCTTTACACCTCCTATTATCAAATACTTTGTTTGCATTTCAGAAAGTTTAATATTTCGTATTGATCAAACAAGGACAAGTTAGTTGGGACTTTAAAAAAGGTCGGGCGCCGTATGCGCCCTTAAAAAAGTGCATTTTTGTCAAAATAAATAGATTTCAGCTAAAAACTTCCGTCATTTTTGACGGGTGATAAGCTAGTATATATATATATATATATATATATTTATATATATATATATATATATTTATTTATATATATATATATATATATATATATATATATATATATATATATATATATATATATATATATATATATATATATATACTAGCAGACCCGTCGTGCGTTGCAACGATCTCAGTAAAATGATTAAGTTTAAAGAAACCAATGAGTGGCATATATTAAAAACATTTATGCCAGAAACCTTCGCGGAAGTTTGCAAATAAACAAAATCCAAGTTTCCTACCAAACGGATAAATAAATTAATAATTAAAAAGCTTACAAAATAAAAAACGATATTAAGGCAAGGGGCCCGGCCAAAAAATGAGTGAGAATTTAATTTTTTATTGCCATTGTACTCAAGCTAAATTTCTCAATATCGTGCAAAATTTGAAAGGGGAATAAATTATCACTGTGTAGTAAAAATGACATTTGGGGCCCCCAGCTCCGTGGGAATGGACATTAGGAGTTCAGTGCCCTATAGTAATATAATCTAGGTTCTTAAGTTTTTATATTCTAAGTTTAGTCAAAATCCATTTATTTTCTCATTATTTAGCGCTTAAACTAATTTTAATATAGCTAATATGTGTTTAAAAAAATGACATTTAGGGGCCCCTGGGCCCATTCGGTGAAAGATGTCAACTTCAAAAACTGTTCATTTAATTCAGTTTCCTCATAGATATATTCCTCAAAATCGTGAAAAATTGAATGTGGAAAAATATCTTAAACATATACGAAGAAAAGACATTTGCGGCCCCAGCCCCGAAGGAATGGACATTTGAAGTTCTGTGCCCTATAGTATTTTAATATGGGCTACCAAGTTTTTGTATACAAATTTTTGTTAAGATCCAATTATTTACTCAGTAACAAACCCATAAACTAATTTTTATAAAGCTCGTATAAGCAAAAACGACATTAAGGGCCCCAGGGCCCAATTATTGGAAGAAATAAAGTGCAAAAGACATGTTCATTTGAATAAATTTCAAAATACATACATTTATTTATATTTCTCAATATTGTTAAAAATTGAATGGACGATAAAATATTAAACATTTACTAAAAAAGACATTTTGGGTCACCTGCCCCGAGGGAATGAAACTTAGGAGTTCAGTGCCCTATAGTAATAAAATATAGACCATTGAGTTTTTATATACTAAGTTGGGTCAAGAGCTATTAATTTTCTCAGTATTTTACGCTAATACTAATTTTTTACAGCTAATATAAGGGGAAAAAGACATTTAGGGGCCCCGGGCCCATTCGGTGAAACGTGTTAATTCCAAAAACCTGTTCATTTTAATTCAGTTTCCTCATAGATATATTCCTCAAGATCGTGAAAAATTGAATGTGGAAAAATATCTTAAACACATACGAAGAAAAGACATTTGGGGCCCCCGGCCCCGAAGGAATGGACATTTGAAGTTATGTGCCCTATAGTATTTTAATATGGGCTACCAAGTTTTTGTATACAAGTTTTGGTTAAGATCCAATCATTTACTCAGTAGCTAACCCATAAACTAATTTTTATATAGCTCATATAAGCAAAAAACGACATTAAGGGCCCCAGGGCCCATTTAGTGCAATATATAAAGTTCAAAACACCTGTTCATTTTCAATTTGAATATTAATGGATAAATGTGTTATTATTTGTCAAGATTGTTAATAACTGAATGGTGAATAAAATCTTAAACGTTTCAGAAAAAGGACTTTTTGGGCCCCCAACCCCAAAGGAATGACTATTAGGAGTTCAGTGCCCTTTAGTATTTGAATATTGGCTATCAAGTTTTTATTACACAAAGTTTGGTTAAGATCCAACAGTTTACACAGTAGCTAGCGCTTAAACTAATTTTTATATAGCTCATATAAGCAAAAAATTACATTATGGGCCCCCGGCGCCCCATGAGTGTTAAATTTAGAAAAAAAAGTTGCCAGTTACCGTCCCAGGTGGGTTCTCAACAGTCTCCAAAAGTTTCATTACGATCGGATGAATGGTTTAGTCAACTATAAAGGACATGCACACACACACACACACACAGACATACTTTGATTTTTATATATATAGATAGATATAAGAAAAAAAAGACATTTAGGGCCCCTGGGCCCATTTGGTGATAGATGTAAATTTCAAAAACCTTTTCATTTAATTCAGTTTCCTCATAGATATATTCCTCAAGATCGTGAAAAATTGAAGGGGGGAAAATACATTAAACATATACGAAGAAAAGACATTGGGGGCCCCCAGCCCCGAAGGAATGGATAGTTGGAGTTATGTGCCCTATAGTATTTTAATATGGGCTACCAAGTTTTTGTATTCAAATTTTGGTTTAGATCCATTCATTTACTCAGTAGCTAACGCATAAACTAATTTTTATATATCTTATATAAGCATAAAAAGACATTGAGGGCCCCGGGGCCCATTCAGTGCAAGATATAAAGTTCAAACCCCTGTTCATTTGCATTTGTATAATAATGGATACATGTGTCATTATTTGTCCAGATTGTTAATGACTGAAAGGTGAATAAAATCTTAAACGTTTAAGAAATGTGAATTTGTGGGCCCCCAACCCCAAAGGAATGACTATTTGCAGTTCAGTCCCATATAGTATTTTAATATTGGCTATCAAGTTGTCATATACAAAGTTTGGTTAAGATCCAACAATTTACACAGTAGCTAGCGCTTAAACTAATTTTTATATAGCTCATATAAGCAAAAAATGACATTATGGGCCCCCGGTGCCCCATTAGTGTTAAATTTAGAAAAAAAAGTTGCCAGTTACCATCCCAGGTAGGTACTTAACAGTCTCCAAAAATTTCATGACGATCGGATGAATGGTTTAGTCAGCTATAAAGGACATGCACACACACAGAGACATACTTTGATTTATATATATATATACTAGAAAAATACCCGCACTTTGTAGCGGGAGTGTGCTGACCCTTTATCCAAGTAATAGTTGCTGGTTACTAACATTTTTATTTGCAAAGTTAAATTTCAGATTCATCTATTTAGTTAAAATCTTATGAGAAACAGAGATATGCCAGTTTACCGCGTGAGTTGTTTTCACTTAATGCAGTGCCTTTTAACATTACCTTACTATTTAAAAGATATGATTTATTAAATGATGATTCTTGCCGACCATAATAACTAAATTAACAATTTCATTCCCACTTTTACAAAATTGACATAACTTATAGGTTGTCCGAAAGAGTTCTATCACCCTCGTTACTCAAAAATTTAATATATAATTACGAAACTGCAACGTATCACAATTGTAAGTTATATAATATTTGTAACCACGTCTATGAGATAAAGAACATGTGGCACTATCCCTTTAAAAGCAAAAGCTAAGTGACTCATAGCGCAAATAAACAAAATTATAAATGTACTTTCTAAAATACTTTTTTTTTAAAAACCGGTCGCATTATAATGATATCAAAAAAATTATATTTAACATTTTTTATGTCTCTATATTTTACTATTTATATTTACGGTTTATAAGCAATGTTTATAATTTCAAAAAGGAATCATTTTTGTTTGTTCCCTGTTTCGGATAAGGCATCATATTTTGTAAATTATATTCAATGCACTCACACACACACACCAGATTTTATATCTGTAAAATAAAATAAAAATGAAAAAAAAGATTCAACTGTCTGTTCATAAGTGCATCTTAAAAGTGATTAAAGGCAATTTTAGAAATGGCCTATGCTATTCTGAATACAAAGGAATGAACATAAAAACATATTCAATTCGCAATTCATATTAATTAAGCGTTTTCAGGATCACTTCATTAAATTTAGTCAAGTTTTGTTAATAAATTTGGTATCGAAAGTTTATAATGTATAGTGTATATAAAACTTAAGTAAAATGTTCTAAAGTGGAAGTTTATTTGACATAGGCCATCACTTTCAACATAAAATAAACTCGCTACATCTATGGTTTTTAATAAAATGTCAAGTTATGAATTAAATTTTTTAAAATCCCAGATTTATTCATTGCATGTAAAATATTCATACAATGCATCTTGAAAAAAATTGAAATAACATAATTTAAACGCATATGTAATAAATAAAGCTAAGTTGAAAATTTTATGTTTGTTTGTTTGTATCCATTAAAAAAAGGCCACTGATTTTTTGACATTTTCCCAAAAGATCTCTGCCACGGTCGTCTCTAAAAAAGCTCTTATATATTTACGACACTGCATCGTAACACAATTGTAATTAATACAATATTTGCAACAGCGTCTTTGAGATAAAGATAAAGATAAATAAAGAAATTAGGCTATATTCCTAATTAAAAAAAACAAAACAAATCAATTTTATGGTAAAAACGCATGTGGAACCATAACAATAATTGATTTTAAAAATGACCTATGTTAATCCATCATCAAAGTAATGAACATAACATATTAAATTCAAAATACAAAATAATTAAGCGTTTTCAGGATCACTTTGTTTAGTTTAATCTACTTATGTTAATAGGTCCGGTAGCCTAAATTTAAATAGCTTGAAAAAAATACTGACACAATTATTACATAAATAGGTTTTTATTAAATGTCGAGTTACGGAACAGAAAATAATTTTAAAAAATTCGCAATTAAATTTAAACGTGTAAACAATTAAATCTAATGCATCGTGTGGCAGTTGTAATTAAATATGTTTACGTGTCTATCTAATATATAGAAAGTAGCAGTAAAGAAAATGACAATTCTTTGTACTACACAGCTCAAATTATGAAGCGCACACGAAAATGTGCGCACCGTAATTAGACATTATAATATTTTTTGAATGCGCACCGCTGAAAATAAAGTATTGGGGAAAAAAAACGTCACCAAAAGTAACTCGCTTTGAACGGCATTTGAACGTCCGCGTAAATTTGTTCAATAGAGAAATGAGGTTAAATTTTTTATTCTTTGTCTCTGCATTTTCTGATTATTTAATTTACGGCATTCAGGCAAAAGGGACAATTACAAAAACTAACTTAAAACCACCTTCAGGGTAAAAGGAACCGTCCTGCCAAATTCGGTCCCCGTCCGTCATTTGGTTTTTCCGTGATTGTCTAACAGAAAGTCGAAAAGTGAAACATACAAACATACAAACATATAAACATACAAACATACAAACATACAAAGATACAAACACCAACTGAGCTTTATATATTAGATATATATATATTTGAATGCCAGCCATCGGTACTCCAAATGATTGTTATTATTGAGACTTTAAAAAATGAAAAAAACTGTGATGTTTAGTTACATACCGAGTTGATTGGTGAAAGTATGAAAAGATTCACAATTGAAATAATATGTTGTTTATATAATCACACATATGTGTTAGTATCTTTCAAAAACGGCCCACATAGACAGCTAGGTACCAAAGCTCATTAATCGCTATTAAATTGTATGTGCTAATCAGGTTCATGTGTGTTCAGTTTGATATGCATCAATGTATTACCAACCATTTTCATAATAGGAGCATATTCATGGGTAATGAGTCATAACATGGACTAACAATTTGATTAACTCTTCTGATATAACGAATCTGAGTTGTGTTATTTTAAAAACAGGTCTGCACGTGATTCTAATGGTCTTTTAGGGTAGCCAAGTGCCCGCGGACAACATGTTGGTGATTTCTGGTAGCTCAAGTTTAATAGTATAGACATATAGCTGATGTAAGAAAAAACTTAATCATTTAACCAAAGCACATTACTGTAAATGAAAGAAAAGAAAGAAAGTACCCGGAAATAGGACATTGCTTTATTTATCGCAAAGACAAACCAAATGTAAATGTTTTTATTTGCATCTATTATATTAAAATGACACAGCTCTATTTAAAATGCTTATAGGAAAATGTGCGCACCTTAATTTTCTTTTTTTGTTTTTAATTAACGGCTTTCTCTGTAATAACATATTGATAAATGTGTATTTAAAAATAATCAAATGTATCCAGTAAGTATTTAGGCAGTTATGAAAGACATGTAGGGCAATGATTTTTAACTTCATTTAAAGAATTTTTTAGCAGAAGCTTGCCTTTCAATAAACTTCTTAAAATAGTTCTTGTATTCTATTTAGGAAAAAAATTTAACATTAACTAATAACTAATTTTTTTTATTACACGATTTCTTTAAACCTTTACCTTTAAAGTCGCGTTGTAGTATAATAACAATTGAAATGATTAGAACAAATTCAGAATTTAAATAGCGCGATACCTTAGCAAGCAGCTGGGCTCAACGCGTTTTACATAGAAAAATGCATAGAAAAATTACCCGGAAATAGGACATAGCTTTATATCACAAATTCAAACCAAATGTAAAATGTTTTTATTTGCAACTAATATAATAAAATGACACAGCTCTATTTAAAATGCTTGTATGAAAAAACTGCGCACGTAAATTTCTGATTTAAAAAAAAATACGGCTTTCTGGCACAACTGACAGTTACAAAAACTGCACTAAAACTATCTTTATTTATAGGAGTTATAAAATGGGAATGAGAAATGATTTTTATATATTTGTTTCTATATTATATGATTTACTTTTAAGGCTTTAATGTAATTGGTATTCTTTCAAAAAGGAATGCAATTATGTTTCCCGATGAGACATCATATTTTTTAAATTATATTTCAAACCTCCCAGATGTAGTTTATGAAAAATTAACAATTTATTTACCAAATTTTAAAAAAAATGGTTCATCGGTTTGTTTATAGGTAACGCTGACTAAAAATGTATGTTTAAAAAGAATTTTTTTAAAATTCGGCTGCAAAGGAATGGCCATGATATATTCAAATCGCAGCACAGCTTAAATTATAATTGCTTTTAGGTTCACTTGTGTTGAGTTTAATATACTTCTGATAATAAATTTCGGTAGCGAAAGTTTAAATTGTAAATTTGTTTAGCTTACGTAAAAAAATTACAGCATTGCTCCTAGGCCTTTATATGCGTGTTCAGATCATTGATGCTTATCTTTTATAAGTAAATTTAAAGGAATGAGCCATAGAAATGAGCAGAAAAAATTAAGTTGGAGAAATATATATATAACATGTTACCATCGCGGGAGTGTACTCAATAATTTCCAAAATTTCTTGCTTTTACCTACACTGGAAATCAGAGAAGTAGATTTGAGTCAGTTTTTATATAAGAAAAAGTACATTTGGGCAACCGGTCCCAAGTGAGTGATAATTTAAATATTTTATTTTACATGCTACCATCGAGAGAGTGGACTCAACAAATTCCCAAAGTTTCATGTCTCTACCTATACGGTAAAGTGGAGAATAATGCGATTTTCAGTATAAGGAATAAAAACGCTCTTGGGCCCCCGGCCCCCATGAGAGTGAATTTTAAAATTCATTTACGCCAATTTGCATTGCGAGAGGGTACTTAACAACTTCCCAAAGTTTCATGCTTTTACCTACACGGGAAGTTGGAGAATTCGTGATGAGTCAGTTTTTAAAATTAGAAAAAACTTCTTTTAGGCCCTCGGCCCCCAGTAAGTGTTAATTTAAATGGTTGTTTCACCTGATACCATCTCGGAAGTGTTCTTATCAACTACACAAAGTTTCATGCTTCTACCTACACGGGAAATATGAGAATTTGTGATTTTCAGTTTTGGAAAAACTTCTTGGATAATTTAAATATTTTTTATCTCGTTACCATCGCGGGATTGTACTCAACAACTTCCCACAGTTTAATGCTTCTGTCTACTCCGCAAATAGGAGGTTTAGTGATTGTCAAATGTTTATATAGCCCATAGAAGGAGAAACAAAAACATTTTTGGCCCCCGGCCCCCATGAAGGTGAATTTTAAAATTCATTTTCACCATTTGTCGTCGAGAGAGGCTACTTAACAACTCCCCAAGGTTTCATGCTTCTACCTACACGGGAAGTTGGATAATTAGTGATGAGTCTGTTTTTAATATAAGAAAAAAAAACTATATTTGGGCCCTCGGCCCCCAGTAAGTGATAATTTAAAATTGTTTTTCGCTTGTTACCATCACGGAAGTGTACTTATTAACTACCCAGTGTTCCATGCTTCTACCTACACGGGAAATATGAGAATTTGTAGTTTTATATAGCTCATATTAGGAAAAAACTTCATTTGGGCCCCCAGCCCCCAGGAAGTGATAATTTAAATATTGTTTTCGTTTGTTACCACTACTCAGAGTTTCTTGCTTCTACGTAGACGGGAAATATGAGAATTTGTGATTTTCAGTTTTTATATAGCTCACATATGGAAAAAAACTTTATTCGGGCCCCCTGCCCCTGTTAGGTGATAATTTAAATATTTTTTGCCTGTTGATATCGCGGAAGTGTACTCAACAACTTCCCAAAGTTTCATTCTTCTATGTACTCGCGAAATAGGAGAATTAGTGATTTTAATTTTAATATAGACCATATATGGAAAAAAAACGGTTTTTGGCCCCCGGCCCCCATGAGTGTGAATCTAAAAATTCTTTTATGCCAGTTTTCGTCGTGAGAGGCTACATAAAAATTCCTCAAGGTTTTATGCTTCTACCTACATGGGAAGTTGGAGAATTAGTGATGAGTCAGTTTTTTTATATAAGAAAAAAGTAAATTTGGGCCCCCGGCCCCCATTAGGTGATAATTTAAATATTTTTTTTAACTTGCTACTATCGTGAAAGTGTACTTATCAACTACACAGTGTTTCATGCTTCTACTTACACGGGAAAAGGGAGAATTGGTGATTTTTAGTTTTTATATAGCTCATATCAGGAAAAAACTTAATTTGGGCCCCCGGTCCCCAGGAAGTGATAATTTAAATACTTTTTCACCCGTTACCATAGCGGGATTGTACTAAACAACTTCCCAAAGTTTCATGCTTCTGCCTACTCGGGAAATAGGAGAATTGGTGATTTTCAAATTTTATATAGGCCATATAAGGGGAAAAAAAACGTTTTTGGGCCCCCGGCCCCCATGAGTGTTATTTTTAAAATTCTTTTACTCCAATTTTCGTCGCGAGAGGCTACTCAACAACTTCCCAAAGTTTCATGCTTCTACCTACCGAGCTGATAATTTAATTTTTTTCCGTCTGCTACCATTGCGGGAGGGTACTCAACAACCGCCCAAAGTTTCATGCTTCCACCTACACGGGAAATAGGAGAATTAGTGATGTTTAATTTTTATAAAGCTCATATAAGGAAAAAAATTCATTTGGGCCCCCGGCCGCCAGGAAGTGATAATTTATTATTTTTTTTCCCGTTACCATCGCAGGATTGTACTCAACAACTTCACAAAGTTTCATGCTTCTGCCTACTCGGGAAACAGGAGAATTGATGATTTTAATATTTTATAAAGGCCATATTAGGAAAAAAGCGTTTTTGGGCCCCCGGCCCCCATGAGTCTTAATTTAAAATTGTTTTACGCCAATTTTCGTCGCGAGAGGCTACTCAACAACTTCCCAAAGTTTCATGCTTCTACCTACGCAGTAAATCCGAGAATTAGTGATGAGTCTGTTTTAATATAAGAAGAAACTACATTTGGGCCCCCTGCCCCCATTAAGTGATAATTTAAATATTGTTTTTACCTGTTACCTTTGTGGAAGTGTATTTAACAACTACCCCAAGTTTCATGCTTCTACCTACACGGGAAATAGGAGAATTTGTGATTTTTAGTTTTTATATAGCTCATATTAGGAAAAACTTCATTTGGGCCCCCGGCCCCCAGGAAGTGATAATTTAATTTTTTTCCTCCCGTCGCTATCGCTGGTTTTTACTCAACAACTTCCCAAAGTTTCGTGCCTTTGCCTACTCGAGAAATGAGAAAATTAGTGATTTCATATTTTACATAGTCCATATAAGAAACAAAGCCTTTTTGGGCCCCGGGCCCCAAACAGTGTGAATTTTAAATTCTTATTCGTAAATAATGGTCGAGATAGTGTACTCAGCATGTTCCCAAAAGTTTCATGCTAATACCTACACGGGAAGTTGGAGAATTAGTGAAATTTCAGTTTTTTATATAAGAAAAAAACTACATTTGGGCCCCCGGACCCCATTAAGTGTTATTTTTAATATTTTTTTCGCTTTTTACCATCGCGGAAGTGTGCTAATCAACTACCCAGTGTTTCATGCTTCTACCTACACGGGAAATAGGAGAATTAGTGATTTTTAGTTTTTATATAGCTCATATTAGGAAAAAACTTCATTTGGGCCCCCGGCCCACAGGAAGTGATAATTTAAATATTTTTTCTCCCGTTACCATCGCGAGGTTGTACTCAACAATTTCCCAATGTTTCATGCTTCTGCCTACTCGGGAAATAGGAGAATTTGTGATTTTTAGTTTTTGTAAAGCTCATATAAGGAAAAAACTTCATTTGGGCCCCCGGCCACCAGGAAATTATAATTTAAATATTTTTTCTCCCGTTAGCATCGCTGGGTTGTACTCAACAATTTCCCAAAGTTTCATGCTTCTGCCTACTCGAGAAATGAGAAAATTAGTGATTTCATATTTTATATAGTCCATATAAGGAAAAAAAGCGTTTTTGGGCCCCGGTCCCCCAACAATGTGAATTTTAAAATTCTTATTCACCAATTATCGTTGAGAGAGTGTACTCAGCAAGTTCCCAAAGTTTCATGCTAATACTTACACGGGAAGTTGGAGAATTAGTGATGAGTCATTTTTTTTATTTAAGAAAAAACTACATTTGGGCCCCCGGACCCCATTAAGTGTTATTTTAAATATTTTTTTCGCTTGTTACCATCGCGAAAGTGTGCTTATCAACTACCCAGTGTTTCATGCTTCTACCTACACGGGAAATAGGAGAATTAGTGATTTTTAGTTTTTATATAGCTCATATAAGGAAAAAACTTAATTTGGGGCCCCGGCCCCCAGGAAGTGATAATTTAAATATTTTTTCTCCCGTTACCATCGCGGGATTGTACTCAACAACTTCACAAAGTTTCACGCTTCTGCCTACTCGGGAAACGGGAGAATTGGTGATTTTCAAATTTTATATAGGCCATATAAGGAAAAAAAACGTTTTTGGGCCCCCAGCCCCTATGAGTGTAAAATTGTAAAATTCTTTTACGCCAGTTTTCGTCTCGAGAGGCTACACAACAACTTCCCAAAGTTTCATGCTTCTACCTACACGGGAAGTTGGAGAATTAGTGATGAGTCATTTTTTTATATAAGAAAAAAACTACATTTGGGCCCCCGGCCCCCATTCAGTGATAATTTAAATATATTTTTTGCTTGTTACCTTCGCGGAAGTGAACTTAACAACCACCCCAAGTTTCATGCTTCTACCTACACGGGAAATAGGAGAATTAGTGATTTTTAGTTTTTATAAAGCTCATATCAGGAAAAAACTTAATTTGGGGCCCCGGCCCCCAGGAAGTGATAATTTAAATATTTTTTCTCCCGTTACCATCGCGGGATTGTACTCAACAACTTCACAAAGTTTCACGCTTCTGCCTACTCGGGAAATGGGAGAATTGGTGATTTTCAAATTTTATATAGGCCATATAAGGAAAAAAAACGTTTTTGGGCCCCCGGCCCCCATGAGTGTTATTTTTAAAATTCTTTTACTCCAATTTTCGTCGCGAGAGGCTACTCGACAACTTCCCCAAGTTTCATGCTTCTACCTACACGGGAATTTGGAGGATTAGTGATGAATCAGTGAGTCAGTGAGGGCTTTGCCTTTTATTAGTATATATATATATATATATATATATATATATATATATATATATATATATATATATATATATATATATAATCGATATATTGTAAGATAATTTTCTGTCACCGTCGCTCGCATGTTTCCTCTGTTAGCTGCCCTGCAGTATATCTGTAACACAACAATGATGAACTCCATGTAAAAAGCTAATAAGCACTTATTTAAAGTTGCAGATAACCGGTCCTGATTGAATGTTAAAACCTTTTTCATGACCACGTAACTGTGTTTTACAAAAAGTAAGTATTGATTTATTGAAATTTAAAAATCCTTTATGTTAACTCGTATCTCCTGAGGGTCTGTCTGTAGCAAAAAACATTGGATCAATTTTAACCCACTTTCTGGTATCCTATCAAGCTGACATTTTTCAGGCAGACTCATGCCGACAACAAAAATGATCTATTAAAATGTCAGACTGATTTTTTTACTGAATAAAAGTAATTCATTTTCAGTTTATCTCTATGAAGCATGCTAATTTTTATGGTAGTCTGTCGCACGGTGCGTATTATATTGAACATACTTTTATAAACTTTTCCCCATCTGTAAACGTTTATGCTAGTCTGTCGTGCGTCGCGTATTATATGGAACGTACTTTTAGTTCCATATAACTTTGTTTTCCACCCAAAAATTTAATGATATTTGAATCAATTGAATATATGTGTTACGATACAATAATGAAGAAAACACAAATTTAATAAAATACTTATCGCGTCTCATATATAAAGAATGTATAGTGAAAAGTGATTACTTCACTTAAATCTACTAAAGTAATCAGGTGGGGAAAACATTAAAGACGATGGTTATAGATCTGTCTCCAAAATTCAAACACTAGATTTGCAATCCTGTATATTGTAAAATTTAATAAAACAAGCCAAATTCATGCTAAATGTTGAAGGGCTTTAGGCCACGTAAGAGCTCATTTTGCTATCACGTTAGTTCAAGGAAAATCACGTCACAACGAAAAAAGTACACCGGTCCCTACTGCAATGGAAACTTACTGCCAGTCTGTCATACGAACAAGTTTGAGAAACACTGGTCTAGTGGACTATCAATGATCAATATTTCCTGTTGCGTCTCTTACAAACGAAAGCATCTCCAGTAACACTTTAAACCGGATACATTACTAGTATATGTCGAAGAAGATAACATATTAACAAACATATTTATTTGAACAAAGTGTAATCCCATTTAAAAAGAGTATTCATTTGTGGAAAGGTCAGTATAAAGAGATATATGTATGCAGTTCCCGAATTAGTGTGTTTATGAGGGTATTTTAAATTGCCTGGTTTTATTCAGATTTAATTATTTACATTTGAAAATAAAAATAATCACGTTTCAAGGTTTTACAAAAATACAATAGTTCTGGTAAGTACCTTCATTTTTTTCCTAAAAAATTATTTGTAAGTGCATATGATGAAAGTATAAATGTTTTCCTATTACATTTACAAAGGAATTATTATTTGATGTCTCTTATTTTGTTAGAGATTTTTTTACATTATTTTTTTTTCATATCTGAACACATTCAAAACACACAATAATAAATTATGATTTGATAACTATATGCAAATGAATTGAGTTATAATTCAAATATAATACATTTTTTTAAAAATGCAATTCAGTAAAATCGATAAAATACATATGTAAGTATATTAACAAGGGAAGTTGCCAGGCAGTATTTGCAATACAAAATCAATATGACGAAACATATCGATACGAAGCTGGGCGTTACATCAGTAGCTCTGAAGCAGCATGGCGCATTTTCCGTTTTACCATTCTAGAACGTTACCCTCTGATCGTTCATCTTGCTGTGCATCTTGAGAATTGGCAAATACATTATTTCATAGAATGTAATGTTGTCAGTAAAGTACACAATCAACCACAGACGATGCTTTTAGCATTATTTGGCCTTTGCAAACGTGATGATTTTGCTATACAACTTCATTAAATTAAATTCCGTCATAGTATGTGTGGAAAAACAACACGTTTCGGCGGAGAAAGCAATGGAAGAATTTGCCAGGACAGTCGGGAGTGAAAAGAGATTATGTGCTGGAACGGATTTACACTGTGACCCTGAAAAACTCTGAGTGCTACCATCTTCGGCTGCTGCTCAACGATATCAAAGGTCCCACATCTTTTGAATGTCTGAGAACAGTTGGTTGTGTCTTACATCCAACATATAAGTCGGCCTGCAGGGCCCTTGGTTTGTTACAGGACTATATCAACTGGGACGAGACTCTACAGGAAGCTGCCCTATCTCGGTCACCTCAAATGATCCGTGAACTCTTTGGTGTCATGCTGGTGTTCTGCCAAATGGAAACCCTATTAAGCCTATGGGAAAATATAAAGACAGCCTAGCAGAAGATGTTTGGAGACAGACTGAAGGGTATCATAAGTGAACAGAAGTGGAGATATGATCACATTTGATTCATAACAAGTGTCTACATTTGCTTGAAAACTATGTGATTGATATTGGAGGTAAATCTCTTAAACACTACAATTTGCCTTCACATTTGAAAGAACTGACAGGAGTTACTTCAAATCCAGAGTACTTGAGAGAGACATCTAACAACATCTCGGGGTTAGCCAATACAGTTGCAAGTAACGAAATGTTACAAAACAGTGACCAAAAGAAAGTTTATGAGCAAATTTTTGAGGAGTGTAGTCTCGGGCACAGGCACGGTGTTTTTCCTTGTTGCTCACGGAGCAACTGACTAGAAACTTATATAAACGTTCTTCTTGCACAAATACGAGGAGAAGGTAACATTTCAATGGCTTTGGTTTCTTCTGGCATCGTAGCGACTCTTCTTGAGGATGGCAGAACTGCTCATTTAGCTTTTAAGCTGCCTCTGAACTTCAGCGATATTGAATCTCCTATGTGTAACATATCAAAGCAGAGAAGCATGGCAGAAGTACTACGACATCTTCAGCTTATTGTCTGGCACAATGGCACACAGAGGAATTGTCGAGGCTTTAGAAAATACACTCCAAGACATCCGAAACACCAACAAAGTTATGGGAGGCTTGACAGTGTTGTTAGCTGGAGACTTCCGGCAACCCTTACCAATCGTACCCGGAGGAACACGTGCTGATGAAGTTAAGGCATGTCTGAAGTCTTCATATCTTTTGCCACAAATTAATGTTTTTAACTCAAAACTGAATATGAGGATTCATTTGAAAGGCGACAAAAAAAATATGGGGAGTTCTCTTCTATTATGATGAGTATAGGAGATGGCAAATTCATTCAGAAAATTTGTAAAATTGTTTTGTACAAATATCTGTCAGCTCTTATATACCTTGGAAAGCCTCCTTCAAAATGTTTACCCCAATCTAAAAAAATCTCCATGAATATCGACGATGATGTCATGGTTTAGGGAGAGAGCTATCTTGACACCAAGGAATGACATGACTACGACGTGTCATGGTTTAGGGAGAGAGCTATCTTGACACCAAGGAATGACATGACTACGACGTGTCATGGTTTAGGGAGAGAGCTATCTTGACACCAAGGAATGACATGACTACGACGTGTCATGGTTTAGGGAGAGAGCTATCTTGACACCAAGGAATGACATGACTACGACGTGTCATGGTTTAGGGAGAGAGCTATCTTGACACCAAGGAATGACATGACTACGACGTGTCATGGTTTAGGGAGAGAGCTATCTTGACACCAAGGAATGACATGACTACGACGTGTCATGGTTTAGGGAGAGAGCTATCTTGACACCAAGGAATGACATGACTACGACGTGTCATGGTTTAAGGGAGAGAGCTATCTTGACACCAAGGAATGACATGACTACGACGTGTCATGGTTTAGGGAGAGAGCTATCTTGACACCAAGGAATGACATGACTACGACGTGTCATGGTTTATGGAGAGAGCTATCTTGACACCAAGGAATGACATGACTACGACGTGTCATCGTTTAGGGAGAGAGCTATCTTGATACCAAGGAATGACATGACTACGACGTGCCATGTTAAGGGAGAGAGCTATCTTGATACCAAGGAATCACATGACTACGACGTGTCATGGTTTAGGGAGAGAGCTATCTTGACACCAAGGAATGACATGACTACGACGTGTCATGGTTTAGGGAGAGAGCTATCTTGACACCAAGGAATGACATGACTACGATGTGTCATAGTTGAGTGAGAGAGCTATCTTGACACCAAGGAATGACATGACTACGATGTGTCATACTTGAGTGAGAGAGCTATCTTGACACCAAGGAATGACATGACTACGACGTGTCATGGTTTAGGGAGAGAGCTATCTTGACACCAAGGAATGACATGACTACGACGTGTCATGGTTTAGGGAGAGAGCTATCTTGACACCAAGGAATGACATGACTACGACGTGTCATGGTTTAGTGAGAGAGCTATCTTGACACCAAGGAATGACATGACTACGACGTGTCATGGTTTAGGGAGAGAGCTATCTTGACACCAAGGAATGACGTGACTACGACGTGTCATGTAATGGAGAGAGTTATCTTGACACCAAGGAATGACATGACTACGACGTGTCATGGTTTAGGGAGAGAGCTATCTTGACACCAAGGAATGACATGACTACGACGTGTCATGTTAAGGGAGAGAGATATCTTGACACCAAGGAATGACATGACTACGACGTGTCATGGTTTAGGGAGAGAGCTATCTTGACACCAAGGAATGACATGACTACGACGTGTCATGGTTTAGGGAGAGAGCTATCTTGACACCAAGGAATGACATGACTACGACGTGTCATGGTTTAATTAGAGAGCTATCTTGACACCAAGGAATGACATGACTACGACGTGTCATGATTTAGGGAGAGAGCTATCTTGACACCAAGGAATGACATGACTACGACGTGTCGTGGTTTAGGGATTGATCTATCTTGACACCAAGGAATGACATGACTACGACGTGTCATGGTTTCGGGAGAGAGCTATCTTGACACCAAGGAATGACATGACTACGACGTGTCATGGTTTAGGGAGAGAGCTATCTTGACACCAAGGAATGACATGACTACGACGTGTCATAGTTGAGGGAGGGAGCTATATTGACACCAGGGAATGACATGACTACGACGTGTCATGTTAAGGGAGAGAGCTATCTTGACACCAAGGAATGATATGACTACGACGTGTCATGGTTTAGGGAGAGAGCTATCTTGATACCAAGGAATGACATGACTACGACGTGTCATGGTTTAGGGAGAGAGCTATCTTGACAACAAGGAATGACATGACTATCACACGTGTCATGGTTTAGGGAGAGAGCTATCTTGACACCAAGGAATGACATGACTACGACGTGTCATGTTAAGGGAGAGAGCTATCTTGATACCAAGGAATGACATGACTACGACGTGTCATGGTTTAGGGAGAGAGCTATCTTGACACCAAGGAATGACATGACTACGACATGTCATTGTTTAGGGAGAGAGCTATCTTGACACCAAGGAATGACATGACTACGATGTGTCATAGTTGAGTGAGAGAGCTATCTTGACACCAAGGAATGACATGACTACGACGTGTCATAGTTGAGGGAGAGAGCTATCTTGACACCAAGGAATGACATGACTACGACGTGTCATGTTAAGGGAGAGAGCTATCTTGACACCAAGGAATGACATGACTACGACGTGTCATGGTTTAGGGAGAGAGCTATCTTGACACCAAGGAATGACATGACTACGACGTGTCATGGTTTAGGGAGAGAGCTATCTTGACACCAAGGAATGACATGACTACGACGTGTCATGGTTTAGGGAGAGAGCTATCTTGATACCAAGGAATGACATGACTACGACGTGTCATGGTTTAGGGAGAGAGCTATCTTGACACCAAGGAATGACATGACTACGACGTGTCATGGTTTAGGGAGAGAGCTATCTTGACACCAAGGAATGACATGACTACGACGTGTCATGGTTTAGGGAGAGAGCTATCTTGACACCAAGGAATGACATGACTACGACGTGTCATGGTTTAGGGAGAGAGCTATCTTGACACCAAGGAATGACATGACTACGACGTGTCATGGTTTAGGGAGAGAGCTATCTTGACACCAAGGAATGACATGACTACGACGTGTCATGGTTTAGGGAGAGAGCTATCTTGACACCAAGGAATGACATGACTACGACGTGTCATGGTTTAGGGAGAGAGCTATCTTGACACCAAGGAATGACATGACTACGACGTGTCATGGTTTAGGGAGAGAGCTATCTTGACACCAAGGAATGACATGACTACGACGTGTCATAGTTGAGTGAGAGAGCTATCTTGACACCAAGGAATGACATGACTACGACGTGTCATGGTTTAGGGAGAGAGCTATCTTGACACCAAGGAATGACATGACTACGACGTGTCATGGTTTAGGGAGAGAGCTATCTTGACACCAAGGAATGACATGACTACGACGTGTCATGGTTTAGGGAGAGAGCTATCTTGACACCAAGGAATGACATGACTACGACGTGTCATGGTTTAGGGAGAGAGCTATCTTGACACCAAGGAATGACATGACTACGACGTGTCATGGTTTAGGGAGAGAGCTATCTTGACACCAAGGAATGACATGACTACGACGTGTCATGGTTTAGGGAGAGAGCTATCTTGACACCAAGGAATGACATGACTACGACGTGTCATGGTTTAGGGAGAGAGCTATCTTGACACCAAGGAATGACATGACTACGACGTGTCATGGTTTAAGGGAGAGAGCTATCTTGACACCAAGGAATGACATGACTACGACGTGTCATGGTTTAGGGAGAGAGCTATCTTGACACCAAGGAATGACATGACTACGACGTGTCATGGTTTAGGGAGAGAGCTATCTTGACACCAAGGAATGACATGACTACGACGTGTCATGGTTGAGTGAGAGAGCTATCTTGACACCAAGGAATGACATGACTACGACGTGTCATGGTTTGAGGGAGAGAGCTATCTTGACACCAAGGAATGACATGACTACGACGTGTCATGGTTTAGGGAGAGAGCTATCTTGACACCAAGGAATGACATGACTACGACGTGTCATGGTTTAGGGAGAGAGCTATCTTGACACCAAGGAATGACATGACTACGACGTGTCATGGTTTAGGGAGAGAGCTATCTTGACACCAAGGAATGACATGACTACGACGTGTCATGGTTTAGGGAGAGAGCTATCTTGACACCAAGGAATGACATGACTACGACGTGTCATGGTTTAGGGAGAGAGCTATCTTGACACCAAGGAATGACATGACTACGACGTGTCATGGTTTAGGGAGAGAGCTATCTTGACACCAAGGAATGACATGACTACGACGTGTCATGGTTTAGGGAGAGAGCTATCTTGACACCAAGGAATGACATGACTACGACGTGTCATGGTTTAGGGAGAGAGCTATCTTGACACCAAGGAATGACATGACTACGACGTGTCATGGTTTAGGGAGAGAGCTATCTTGACACCAAGGAATGACATGACTACGACGTGTCATGGTTTAGGGAGAGAGCTATCTTGACACCAAGGAATGACATGACTACGACGTGTCATGGTTTAGGGAGAGAGCTATCTTGACACCAAGGAATGACATGACTACGACGTGTCATGGTTTAGGGAGAGAGCTATCTTGACACCAAGGAATGACATGACTACGACGTGTCATGGTTTAGGGAGAGAGCTATCTTGACACCAAGGAATGACATGACTACGACGTGTCATGGTTTAGGGAGAGAGCTATCTTGACACCAAGGAATGACATGACTACGACGTGTCATGGTTTAGGGAGAGAGCTATCTTGACACCAAGGAATGACATGACTACGACGTGTCATGGTTTAGGGAGAGAGCTATCTTGACACCAAGGAATGACATGACTACGACGTGTCATGGTTTAGGGAGAGAGCTATCTTGACACCAAGGAATGACATGACTACGACGTGTCATGGTTTAGGGAGAGAGCTATCTTGACACCAAGGAATGACATGACTACGACGTGTCATGGTTTAGGGAGAGAGCTATCTTGACACCAAGGAATGACATGACTACGACGTGTCATGGTTTAAGGGAGAGAGCTATCTTGACACCAAGGAATGACATGACTACGACGTGTCATGGTTTAGGGAGAGAGCTATCTTGACACCAAGGAATGACATGACTACGACGTGTCATGGTTTAGGGAGAGAGCTATCTTGACACCAAGGAATGACATGACTACGACGTGTCATGGTTTGAGGGAGAGAGCTATCTTGACACCAAGGAATGACATGACTACGATGTGTCATAGTTTGAGTGAGAGAGCTATCTTGACACCAAGGAATGACATGACTACGACGTGTCATGGTTTAGGGAGAGAGCTATCTTGACACCAAGGAATGACATGACTACGACGTGTCATGGTTTAGGGAGAGAGCTATCTTGACACCAAGGAATGACATGACTACGACGTGTCATGGTTTAGGGAGAGAGCTATCTTGACACCAAGGAATGACATGACTACGACGTGTCATGGTTTAGGGAGAGAGCTATCTTGACACCAAGGAATGACATGACTACGACGTGTCATGGTTTAGGGAGAGAGCTATCTTGACACCAAGGAATGACATGACTACGACGTGTCATGGTTTAGGGAGAGAGCTATCTTGACACCAAGGAATGACATGACTACGACGTGTCATGGTTTAGGGAGAGAGCTATCTTGACACCAAGGAATGACATGACTACGACGTGTCATGGTTTAGGGAGAGAGCTATCTTGACACCAAGGAATGACATGACTACGACGTGTCATGGTTTAGGGAGAGAGCTATCTTGACACCAAGGAATGACATGACTACGACGTGTCATAGTTGAGGGAGGGAGCTATCTTGACACCAAGGGAATGACATGACTACGACGTGTCATGTTAAGGGAGAGAGCTATCTTGACACCAAGGAATGACATGACTACGACGTGTCATGGTTTAGGGAGAGAGCTATCTTGACACCAAGGAATGACATGACTACGACGTGTCATGGTTTAGGGAGAGAGCTATCTTGACACCAAGGAATGACATGACTACGACGTGTCATGGTTTAGGGAGAGAGCTATCTTGACACCAAGGAATGACATGACTACGATGTGTCATAGTTGAGTGAGAGAGCTATCTTGACACCAAGGAATGACATGACTACGATGTGTCATAGTTTGAGTGAGAGAGCTATCTTGACACCAAGGAATGACATGACTACGACGTGTCATGGTTTAGGGAGAGAGCTATCTTGACACCAAGGAATGACATGACTACGACGTGTCATGGTTTAGGGAGAGAGCTATCTTGACACCAAGGAATGACATGACTACGACGTGTCATGGTTTAGGGAGAGAGCTATCTTGACACCAAGGAATGACATGACTACGACGTGTCATGGTTTAGGGAGAGAGCTATCTTGACACCAAGGAATGACATGACTACGACGTGTCATGGTTTAGGGAGAGAGCTATCTTGACACCAAGGAATGACATGACTACGACGTGTCATGGTTTAGGGAGAGAGCTATCTTGACACCAAGGAATGACATGACTACGACGTGTCATGTTTAGGGAGAGAGCTATCTTGACACCAAGGAATGACATGACTACGACGTGTCATGGTTTAGGGAGAGAGCTATCTTGACACCAAGGAATGACATGACTACGACGTGTCATGGTTTAGGGAGAGAGCTATCTTGACACCAAGGAATGACATGACTACGACGTGTCATGGTTTAGTGAGAGAGCTATCTTGACACCAAGGAATGACATGACTACGACGTGTCATGGTTTAGGGAGAGAGCTATCTTGACACCAAGGAATGACATGACTACGACGTGTCATGGTTTAGGGAGAGAGCTATCTTGACACCAAGGAATGACATGACTACGACGTGTCATGGTTTAGGGAGAGAGCTATCTTGACACCAAGGAATGACATGACTACGACGTGTCATGGTTTAGGGAGAGAGCTATCTTGACACCAAGGAATGACATGACTACGACGTGTCATGGTTTAGGGAGAGAGCTATCTTGACACCAAGGAATGACATGACTACGACGTGTCATGGTTTAGGGAGAGAGCTATCTTGACACCAAGGAATGACATGACTACGACGTGTCATGGTTTAGGGAGAGAGCTATCTTGACACCAAGGAATGACATGACTACGACGTGTCATGGTTTAGGGAGAGAGCTATCTTGACACCAAGGAATGACATGACTACGACGTGTCATGGTTTAGGGAGAGAGCTATCTTGACACCAAGGAATGACATGACTACGACGTGTCATGGTTTAAGGGAGAGAGCTATCTTGACACCAAGGAATGACATGACTACGACGTGTCATGGTTTAGGGAGAGAGCTATCTTGACACCAAGGAATGACATGACTACGACGTGTCATGGTTTAGGGAGAGAGCTATCTTGACACCAAGGAATGACATGACTACGACGTGTCATGGTTTAGGGAGAGAGCTATCTTGACACCAAGGAATGACATGACTACGACGTGTCATGGTTTAGGGAGAGAGCTATCTTGACACCAAGGAATGACATGACTACGACGTGTCATGGTTTAGGGAGAGAGCTATCTTGACACCAAGGAATGACATGACTACGACGTGTCATGGTTTAGGGAGAGAGCTATCTTGACACCAAGGAATGACATGACTACGACGTGTCATGGTTTAGGGAGAGAGCTATCTTGACACCAAGGAATGACATGACTACGACGTGTCATGGTTTAGGGAGAGAGCTATCTTGACACCAAGGAATGACATGACTACGACGTGTCATGGTTTAGGGAGAGAGCTATCTTGACACCAAGGAATGACATGACTACGACGTGTCATGGTTTAGGGAGAGAGCTATCTTGACACCAAGGAATGACATGACTACGACGTGTCATGGTTTAGGGAGAGAGCTATCTTGACACCAAGGAATGACATGACTACGACGTGTCATGGTTTAGGGAGAGAGCTATCTTGACACCAAGGAATGACATGACTACGACGTGTCATGGTTTAGGGAGAGAGCTATCTTGACACCAAGGAATGACATGACTACGACGTGTCATGGTTTAGGGAGAGAGCTATCTTGACACCAAGGAATGACATGACTACGACGTGTCATGGTTTAGGGAGAGAGCTATCTTGACACCAAGGAATGACATGACTACGACGTGTCATGGTTTAGGGAGAGAGCTATCTTGACACCAAGGAATGACATGACTACGACGTGTCATGGTTTAGGGAGAGAGCTATCTTGACACCAAGGAATGACATGACTACGACGTGTCATGGTTTAGGGAGAGAGCTATCTTGACACCAAGGAATGACATGACTACGACGTGTCATGGTTTAGGGAGAGAGCTATCTTGACACCAAGGAATGACATGACTACGACGTGTCATGGTTTAGGGAGAGAGCTATCTTGACACCAAGGAATGACATGACTACGACGTGTCATGGTTTAGGGAGAGAGCTATCTTGACACCAAGGAATGACATGACTACGACGTGTCATGGTTTAGGGAGAGAGCTATCTTGACACCAAGGAATGACATGACTACGACGTGTCATGGTTTAGGGAGAGAGCTATCTTGACACCAAGGAATGACATGACTACGACGTGTCATAGTTTGAGTGAGAGAGCTATCTTGACACCAAGGAATGACATGACTACGACGTGTCATGGTTTAGGGAGAGAGCTATCTTGACACCAAGGAATGACATGACTACGACGTGTCATGGTTTAGGGAGAGAGCTATCTTGACACCAAGGAATGACATGACTACGACGTGTCATGGTTTAGGGAGAGAGCTATCTTGACACCAAGGAATGACATGACTACGACGTGTCATGGTTTAGGGAGAGAGCTATCTTGACACCAAGGAATGACATGACTACGACGTGTCATGGTTTAGGGAGAGAGCTATCTTGACACCAAGGAATGACATGACTACGACGTGTCATGGTTAAGGGAGAGAGCTATCTTGACACCAAGGAATGACATGACTACGACGTGTCATGGTTTAGGGAGAGAGCTATCTTGACACCAAGGAATGACATGACTACGACGTGTCATGGTTTAGGGAGAGAGCTATCTTGACACCAAGGAATGACATGACTACGACGTGTCATGGTTTAGGGAGAGAGCTATCTTGACACCAAGGAATGACATGACTACGACGTGTCATGGTTTAGGGAGAGAGCTATCTTGACACCAAGGAATGACATGACTACGACGTGTCATGGTTTAGGGAGAGAGCTATCTTGACACCAAGGAATGACATGACTACGACGTGTCATGGTTTAGGGAGAGAGCTATCTTGACACCAAGGAATGACATGACTACGACGTGTCATGGTTTAGGGAGAGAGCTATCTTGACACCAAGGAATGACATGACTACGACGTGTCATGGTTTAGGGAGAGAGCTATCTTGACACCAAGGAATGACATGACTACGACGTGTCATGGTTTAGGGAGAGAGCTATCTTGACACCAAGGAATGACATGACTACGACGTGTCATGGTTTAGGGAGAGAGCTATCTTGACACCAAGGAATGACATGACTACGACGTGTCATGGTTTAGGGAGAGAGCTATCTTGACACCAAGGAATGACATGACTACGACGTGTCATGGTTTAGGGAGAGAGCTATCTTGACACCAAGGAATGACATGACTACGACGTGTCATGGTTTAGGGAGAGAGCTATCTTGACACCAAGGAATGACATGACTACGACGTGTCATAGTTGAGGGAGAGAGCTATCTTGACACCAAGGAATGACATGACTACGACGTGTCATGGTTTAAGGGAGAGAGCTATCTTGACACCAAGGAATGACATGACTACGACGTGTCATGGTTTAGGGAGAGAGCTATCTTGACACCAAGGAATGACATGACTACGACGTGTCATGGTTTAGGGAGAGAGCTATCTTGACACCAAGGAATGACATGACTACGACGTGTCATGGTTTAGGGAGAGAGCTATCTTGACACCAAGGAATGACATGACTACGACGTGTCATGGTTTAAGGGAGAGAGCTATCTTGACACCAAGGAATGACATGACTACGACGTGTCATGGTTTAGGGAGAGAGCTATCTTGACACCAAGGAATGACATGACTACGACGTGTCATGGTTTAGGGAGAGAGCTATCTTGACACCAAGGAATGACATGACTACGACGTGTCATGGTTTGAGGGAGAGAGCTATCTTGACACCAAGGAATGACATGACTACGACGTGTCATGGTTAGGGAGAGAGCTATCTTGACACCAAGGAATGACATGACTACGACGTGTCATGTTAAGGGAGAGAGCTATCTTGACACCAAGGAATGACATGACTACGACGTGTCATGGTTTAGGGAGAGAGCTATCTTGACACCAAGGAATGACATGACTACGACGTGTCATGGTTTAGGGAGAGAGCTATCTTGACACCAAGGAATGACATGACTACGACGTGTCATGGTTTAGGGAGAGAGCTATCTTGACACCAAGGAATGACATGACTACGACGTGTCATGGTTTAGGGAGAGAGCTATCTTGACACCAAGGAATGACATGACTACGACGTGTCATGGTTTAGGGAGAGAGCTATCTTGACACCAAGGAATGACATGACTACGACGTGTCATGGTTTAGGGAGAGAGCTATC